>JAPZIH010001169.1:0-55451 GCA_027410445.1 Discoglossus pictus
ACGTAACAAGTATTAAACTGATAAGAGTAGTACTTACAAACACGCCACTCCTATCTGGTGGCACCTTTGACTGCACGTGCCTTGCCCCAAAATTGAAGTGATACGACCAACAAAGCATCTTTTTCCATCTCCTGGTTCTAAAAATCCAGGCCTTATACACGCCCCCTGATAGGTGACATAACAATTATTAAACTGATAAGAGTAGTACTTACAAACACGCCACTCCTATCTGGTGGCACCTTTGATTGCACGTGCCGTGCCCCAAAATTGAAGTGATACGACCAACAAAGCATCTTTTTCCATCTCCTGGTTCTCAAAATCCAGGCCTTATACACGCCCCCTGATAGGTGACGTAACAAGTATTAAACTGATAAGAGTAGTACTTACAAACACGCCACTCCTATCTGGTGGCACCTTTGACTGCACGTGCCATGCCCCAAAATTGAAGTGATACGACCAACAAAGCATCTTTTTCCATCTCCTGGTTCTAAAAATCCAGGCCTTATACACGCCCCCTGATAGGTGACGTAACAAGTATTAAACTGATAAGAGTAGTACTTACAAACACGCCACTCCTAACTGGTGGCACCTTTGATTGCACGTGCCGTGCCCCAAAATTGAAGTGATACGACCAACAAAGCTGAAAAGAGTAGTACTACTTAACACACCTTATAATAATGCAGAGTGAGGCAACGCAGTGAGAGGAGTCTGAAGAAGAGGAGTCAGAGGAGGAAGGTGGCTTTGAGGAGGTGGAAGACCAAACACAGCAGGCGTCCCAGGGGGCTTGTTGTCACCTTTCGGGGACCCTTGGTGGCTGGGTGGAGGAAGAGACCTTCAATGACATCAGTGAGGACAAGGAACGGGACATGGCTAGCTTGGTGTCCAACCTTGTGCAAATGGGGAGTTTGCGGTTGTGCAAATGGACTGTTTGCGGTTGTTTGCGGTGCGTTAAACGGGGAGTTTGGTCTGTCACTGTGAAGCGGGCCTAACCCTTACACTACCTGATCGATACAACATCATACCTGATGTTTTAAAGCACGTTTTTCCAAACAATTTAGGAATGTTAGGTAATTTATGCCCTTTATGGCTTAAAACCAGACTCTGCATCAACTATGTAATTTTCCGTGGGAGTTTTGCCATGTATCCCCCTCCGGCATGCCACAGTCCAGGTGTTAGTCCCCTTGAAACAACTTTCCCATCACTATTGTGGCCAGAAAGAGTCCCTGTGGGTTTTAAAATCCGCCTGCCCATTGAAGTCTATGGCGGTTCGCCGGGTTCGCCGGTTTGCGAACATTTGCGGCGGTTCGCGTTCGCGGTTCGCTAAACAAAAATTTTATGTTCACGACATGACTATTAGCAGATCATTGCTGTTTCACACACAGCGGGTCTACACACAATAATATATATTTATTTATACAGTTTGAGAGAGCTCATTCTTTACAAAAAAAATTGCTCTCTAGGAGGGGACTGTAAAATATGGCATATATACAGACATTTTTTTACATTATGACTTTAATAAGTGTATTTTATAACTTATCATATACAACTCAACTCTAGTGTTAATTGGTTTTTACAATGTTGTGTTTGTATCAAGACATTATAAGAAATACATCATGTCTTTTTAGTATTATTCCAACAAATGCATTCATTTTTTATGTGTGTATGAATGACTTAATTAGTTTTAAACCAGGTCTGTACTGTGGGTAAAGGTAACAGGTACAAGAAAACTCAGATCAAAATAACATTTGGTCTTATTTACACTAAAAAAAGCAAGCCGTAGGAAAGTATAGGAATGACATGACTCCACCACATCCCTGTTACTTTTCACGTCAATAATTTAGATTTTATAGTTTATTGTTTATTTTATACTATATATATATATATTTTAATTTATTATAAAAGTTCTTCACTATATTATATTTAATATTTTAAAAACATTTTTATCATCAGTTTTTTCACACTTATTCACATACTCCTTTACATATTATACCAACCAAGAATGTATTTCTTGCATCGTGTTAGTCACTTTAGAACATACCAACCACCAATTTATTTATTGCATCATGCATAATTTTTTTCCCTTTGAGACGATTGGCTAAGTTTCACTTGTTTTTTTTTTCTGTTTGCCTTCCTCTGGATTAATTAATAATGAAAAAAAAAAATAATTGATTAATAATTAACAACTAATTACTTAATAACTAATCCGCATATTGCAAATCAGAGGCGATCTTAAAAGGTTGAACTTGATAGACTGAAAGTCTTTTTTCAACCTCAAATACTATGGGCCTCATTCTATTATCGGCCGTAGGAGATGCGGGGCCGCAAGGACCGGCCGCAGGCTATTTGCCTATTCTATTCCCTTCCGGCCGGGGGCTCCGGCAGGCTTGCGGCCGGCGCATTGTAATCCCTTGTGGCCGCACGCGCCGGAGGAAAGCCTTTGATCTTAAACGGCCGCAAGAGTTTCGGCCGCAAGAAAATCCCGGTTGCTATTCAATTGCTCCGGGAACCCTCTCTGCAAGGCTAAAACCGAGCCGCAGCTTACTTGCAGCAAAAAGGACCCGCAGGCACACAAATAAGCACATAATAAAGGCATCCTGCACTCTGAGAAGACAATAAAGTGATTGTAGGTGTTAGCATTCATAGCACAACATTCTCTACAATCAAAAACGTAAAAAAAAAATATTTTTAAATTCTTGTCAAATATCCGTGGACAAAGTCCCGAGGGCTTGGAGCACCTCAGACCCGCAAAGGCTGCGGGATTAGCCTCCGTCAAGTCCGTAAATGGGCAAAATAGACCTACGGGTCGTAAAGGGCTTACTTACAAGTCGTAGCATAGAAAAGCTATCCTGTACTTTTATTAGAAGTGAAAGTGATTTTTTGTTTTAGAATTAACTAGCGAATTGCCCGTCAAAAAATGACGGCAATGAAATTATAAGGTAGCTAATGCTGTTTGGTGTATAATAATGAAATATATAATACACTAGTGACTTGCCCGTCAAAAAATGACGGCAATGTGATGTATATGTTTGTCAAGTTGTTTAGTTATTAACATATATTTTAGACACTTGTAAGTATTTTAATATGAACGTGTATTTTTGTAAAATGTTGATGTAATGGTTTTTTAAAATGTAATTTGTATCTGAAGAATTGTTAACTTTAATATACATTGAATGAATAGCAAAGCAAAAAGTAAAAAGCCTTGTTGAAACGTCCCGAATTTTAACATGAAGTTTAAAATATATGTAAGCAATAACCTTCAAAGTATATCTTTTTAAACTTGAACTTTATTTTTTATGTAAGTTTAGAAGTTGACAAAACATTGGTATAATTTTGAACATTATAATCAAAAACATAGTGAATACATTTTGTAACCTAATTTTTTATTAAAAGTATTAACATTTGAATGTAAAAACAGTTGACCTTTAAATTAATCAGTATTAACATGCAATTTCTATCACAATAATTGTTAACTTGAATATACATTGAATGTAGAGGAAGGCATACAGTAAAAACTCTCCTTAAAACGTACGTAATGAAAGTAATTCCTTACTGACCACATAAACTGGCGATAAACATTAATGTAGGTAGTAATCTTAAGATAACAGACAATATTACCAATGTGACTTAAAAGGTGCTTGATCTCTTAACATGAACTTTGTAATATGTTGAATGAAATAACTTGAAAATATTGTTTTTAAACTTGTAACATTATAAACATTAACATAGTGACTTAACATTTTAACATAATTTTTCTTAAAAATGCAAGGCAAGTATTTTGTGAGGCGAATTATCCCTAAACAGTACTTCCATTAATTATGACTGAATTAAACAACAAATTGTTATGTATTTTTGAATGGTTTGAAAAAATGTTTCCATGGCTTTAATTTGTATCGTGCAAAGTTATAGTACTTCATAGTAGACAATGTTTTTAGTAAAAATACGTCCATCTTCTAATAAATCACCTTGACTTTCATTATTTTCAATGTAAACTTTAATAGCCTGTGGATTTTTGCACCGTGACAACGCAACGTACAATTGACCATGTGCAAATACTGGTTCTTCCAAGAAAATACCCACAGATTTGAAAGTTTGACCTTGTGATTTATTAATGGTCATGGCAAATGCCATAATAATGGGAAATTGTCTTCTTTGAAGTATAAAAGGGAGACTACTTTTACTTGTTGCTAAATCTATTCTTGGTATGAAAACTCTCTCTCCTTTATGGGTCCCAGTTAAAATTTCAGCATCTATAAAATGGTCCCTTAATTGTTGAACAATTAATCTTGTGCCATTGCATAGACCTTTTTTGGGGTTCATATTTCGCAGTAACATGATAATTGCACCTTTCTTTAGCTGCAAAATATGTGGTGGCATTCCAGAAGGAGTTAGAGAGTTTATGAATTCAGTTGAAAAGTTAGCCTGACTTTCATTGTCATCAGCAAGTACAGAATCAGCACTGTGATAATTTCTTTGTGGTGCATTAATTTTTTTTAAGATTTCATTATTGAGGATTTATGAATATTTATTTTTACACGTCAGTATGACTTGGTTGGCAAGCTCGGAATATTCTTCGTTATTGATGCTCCCTTCAAATATAGCCGATATAATATCTTGTTGACAAATCATCTGAGGTGGGATCTCTACAGTGTCGTCAGCTAAATGTAGTATTTTTTCTGTTCTACCTTCTCCAATTTTAATAAGCCAATCATTGAAATCATTTTGTCCTTCTGATCTCATATCTTGTTGCAGTTGAAGATGGGTAAAATGTTTCCATACTGTGCTTGACTTGATACAGGTTTCGATAATGTCAGTTCGATTTCCATGTACAACAACAGGTAATGTTTGTCTAAAATTGCCACCCAACAACATTACCTTTCCACCAAATGGAAAAATATTATCCATGACTTCACGAAGCAAACGGTCAATACATTGGAGGGCATAGCATGACATCATTGTGGCCTCATCTATTATAATTAATTTACATTTCTTAAATGTCTTTGCTTGTAAGGATGTCATGCGAATATCTGACACAGAATTTTCTAAAATAGGCACTGGCAGTTTAAATCTACTATGAACAGTTCTTCCACCTTCTAATAAAAGTGCAGCAATTCCAGTAGTGGCAAACGCCATTGCTATTTGTCCTTGTGCTCGTACTGAACTCATTAATAAATTGTACAAATAGGTTTTTCCTGATCCGCCAGGTCCATCAAGATAG
This sequence comes from Discoglossus pictus, assembly GCA_027410445.1. Classification (NCBI taxonomy): domain Eukaryota; kingdom Metazoa; phylum Chordata; class Amphibia; order Anura; family Alytidae; genus Discoglossus; species Discoglossus pictus. The sequence goes on from JAPZIH010001169.1 coordinate 5,216, forward strand.
AAATAACGCTCCGTCACCATGTCATCATCTATAGCATTTTTAATGGCATGAAATGCTTGCAATTGTAGTGTATTTAAAGTTGCAAGTCTTTCTTGTGTTCTTTCTGCTTGTAGTTGAATGTCATAGTCTTCAAAGTTTATGTCATCTATAAGACCTGGATCAGGCAAATTAAAACTTGCACAACTTAATCCATGAGTTAAAAAGACTTCTTGGATTTCCATTAACGCTTTTAAGTGTGCAATGGGTTCATTGTATCGTCGCATAAAGTCTTCAGCCATATTACTTTTAAAAGTCTCCCACAAAGCTAATGCATTTGGAGCATTTGAGAAGATACAAATAAAAGCAAATTGTTCTCTCATCTGTCGTGGCATTTGACATTGTGCTGCTTCTTCTAAACATCTTTCCCACTCTGTATCATCAGCGAGTAAGTTTCTATGTCTTGCAGCTAAATGGAAGGATTCATATACAATGTCATTAACAGTTCTTAATTGTTCAAAACTTTGTGCTCCTGGAACATTTAAAAGTAATATCCATAAGCAAAAACGTTCAACATCTCTTGGACTGATTGTGTAAATTCGTGGAATTATTTTATTGCCTCTGGTTTTTCTTGGTCTCCATAATCCATTCACAAAAACATAGTGATATGGAATTTCAATATATAAGTATTGTGTTGCTTGAGCATCATTTGAATTTAATGCAAACCATGCAGTTAGTGTAGTGTGACGATCTTCACTTTGGGCCAATGCATTCATTTCATTTCCAGCATGGAAATAGACTAAATGTCGTTGTGGCAAATGTACTGCTAATCTATATACTGCATGTGATCTATCATGCATTTCAAATTTTAAAAGCCGCCACATAGCTTCTGGTGCACTGACATAGCGAGCATCTACATGAGATGCAAGTTCATCATGTACTAACTCACTACATTCAGGGTTGTCTGCACTTTTGACGACTACAGTAGCTGCATCATAGCCTTTGTAAATATATTTGTAGACATATTTAATGGATTTGATGGAAGTGCAGGCTTCTACGTTGATGTGGGCGTTGTACTTCATGAGTAAATGTGGATTGTAGGGTACTACATATCTATTGTCCACTTTTTTTCCACGAATAATGGCACTATCTCCTTCTCTTCTTTTATAAAATGGATATCCATTACAATTTGCATATGTTTTGTCTCTATAATCTTTTGGAAAATCTTTTGAACATTTATTATTTTCCATACATGGTGATTGTGGATTAAGGTCTCCACAGGGTCCATGAATCATGCGATGAGTAACAATCTCATATAATCTACCATATAGTTCTGGATCTGGTAGTTCAGCAACTATGACTGCATCCACTTTGTCCGAAGTATCTAATTTATCTTTCTCTTGAAGTATTATGAGAAGATGTGCATGTGGAAGGCCTCTTTTTTTAAATTCAATAGTATATACATAAGCAAGACATTTGCCAAATAACTGATTTATAGTGAAGTCACGTATTAATTCATTTAATTTGATCTTAAAAACTCTGGCTACTAAATCTGGTCGATCTGAAGCACTTTGTCCAAGAAGTAGATTTTGATTAATTTCTGGCCATTGTGGATTACATGTAAATGTCACAAATAAATCTGGTTTTCCAAATTTTGTCACAATAGCCATAGCATCATTGTATCTTTCTCTCATATTTCGAGGAGATCCTTGAAAGGAAGATGGTAAAATGATGGCTTTGCCAGCTGTCATGTCTCTGCTTGTAGCCACGTCAGCAACATAGTCCATGAGTCCACAATATTGTTCTACACGTAGTTTATCTTGTTGATATTTTATAAAGTTTAAATTATTTGCCTCAACTTGCAAATATGAATCAATAATCCATTGTTGTGTTAGTTTTCCACCACATAAAATTGGATTAAATTCATCTCGAATGGCAATTTGAGCTACTTTAAATTCAAGCATAGAAACATTATTTCGGATTCTGGCTTTAGCATTTGGGTAACTGGGAAGGGTTAATTTTGGTTGCCAACCTGCTTCTCCATGTGGGAAAAAGATGGGATATGTCATAAGATCTAAATTTGGACTTAAGATATTAATATTAATAAATGGTTGCTCCTCATTTCTGGGATATACTCTAATGTCTCTTTGAAATGGTGGTTCTCCTTCATCATTCTGAAAGACCATTGCAACTTCATTTGATGTTGGCAAGTTATAACGACGTTTATCAGTATGTCTGTCTCTTTTAAGCACCATGGGTAATTGATGTCTTTGTGCATGAAGTTGTTGTTCATTTTCTACTTCTGCCAATTTTTTGTATGCCTTACTGTAGGGATTGTTGTCCATAATGTTATTTAGCTCTATGAAAACACTGGGAAAGCATTTTTTATTTTCTTCCATCTGCATACGTTGGTCAACAGCTTCCATTGTATCTAGGACATATAGTTGAGCGAATTTTCTTTGCTCTCCTTGCTCTGGATGTAAATGTGAAGTCCGATGATAAATTTGTCCTTGGACTTTAAAACAGTAAGGACCATGTCCTGGTACATTAGCAGCCAATGTTGCCCCCATAGATGCAAATGATATGGCACTATTGTAGGATCTTATGTTTGTCTTAAAATTTTTGTAATTTGGAAAAGTAGGTTCAGTCATAATATTTTGTAAATAGCTTGGAAATTGTTTCCTTTCTGGAAGTTTGAACTTGCCTTTTTGACAACAACTAATAAATTGTCCATCTCTGGGTCTCTCCTGTTTAAAATAATAAGCCTCACAAAATTGACATTGAGTACTCATGTCCCCACAACTATGAACCTCTACTGCTAAAGACTTGAGTAAAGGACAATTTGCAAAGCATATCGGATGTTGACTTTCATATTCATCAGGTGAAAAGTCATGAAATGTTTCAACAACAGGTTCTAAATGTTTAGTTTTTTTCGTGGCTTTTCTTGGTATATGTTGTCCTTGTTTTGTTGAAATGTCCTGTAAGTTTTTAGTAAGAGTTTGTAAATGCTTTGTTTTTGTATTTGCTTTTTTTGGTCTGTCTTGACTGGTATCTTGTAAAATGTCATCTGATGTTTGAGGAACAGTTTGTAAATGCTTTATTATCTTTTTATTTTTTTTTGTTGTATCTTTCATTTTTGCAGCTGATAGTCTTTTATTTGCAAGTCTTTTGCGTTCTTTTTCTCGTCTAATTACTTTCTCCTCAGGTGTCTGCTGGGCGGCCCATCTCTCTTGTCTTTCTCTAGTTTGACGTCTTTTCTTCTCTTCTTTGGTCTCGTTATCAGCCATATTAATCTGTAAAGGAAAAAAAAGAAATGTAATTGTGTATATTTAAATTTGTAATTCCTGTTAAAGATTCTTGTGCACAATTTGTGAAATAAAAGGCAAATCATTAATGTATCAGTTATATTTAGTTAAAATTATAATTCCTGTCCTCACTGACTAAGAATTTTGCCAATGGAATACTGCTGTAAATAAGCATGTAACATATTTTTTTGAAATAATGTTTTTATTTATTAAAAACGTTGTTTGTGGATAGATATTTACCACTGCCAAACTTCTTTGCTAAAAAAAAAATGGATGTGGTTATTGAGCTATGTATTACATAGTGGCAATTTAAATAGAATAAGGGAGATAGGCCCTCATTCTATTACCGGCCGTAAATCGGCCGTAAGGCTGCGATTCCTTGCGGGGGTTCAGTTAACTCGCGATTCTATTATACGGCCCCGCAAGGATCTCCCCTTACGGCCGGCCGCATATCTTGAAACCGGCCGTAAGCTCAGAAATATTAAAAGTGAAAAATAAATTCAAGCCCGCACTGTACAGCTCTGTAAATGCTAGGGATCATATTGGGGGACATGAGGATTAAAAGTAACCCACTCTCAAGCTTGCACATCTGCCCAAACCCGAGTTCAAATTAACTGTTTATTTTCCGGCTGTGGCGTGGGCATGTCTGAGGTGCTCCAAGCACTCTGGACTTTTTACATGTATATTTTACGGATATTAAAAATAAAATATTTTACGGATTTGAGTATAGGGTAATTATGTGCTATTTTTTCTAACACCGAATATCACTTTATAGTCTTCTCAAAGTGCAGGATGGCTTTATTTGAGCTATTTTATGTGCCTAATTGGTGCTAGCGAGACCTGTTTGCTGCAAGTAAGCAGCGGCTCGTTTTTAGCCTTGCAGACAGGGTTCCCGGAGCAATAGAATCGCAAACAGGCTTTTCTTACGGCCGATTTCCTTGCGGCCGTTTTAGATCAAAGGCTTTCCTCCGGCGCGATCGGCCGCAAGGGATAGCAAGGCGCCGGCCGCAAGCCTGCCGGAGTCCCCGGCCGTAGGGGAATAGAATAGCCGTAAAGCTTGCGGCCGGTCCTTGCGGCCCCGCAGCGGCTGCGGCCGTAATAGAATGAGGCCCATAGTAAATTTATTTTTTTATTTTTCTGTTGACACGGATGCAACTGAAAGCTGTTTCTTTAGTTTTCTCCTTTTGTACTTATTATACTGTACCTTGGTTGAAGTGTGATTTAAATCCGAATGTTTGTTGGTCCTCCGTTGAAAATCGTTGTCCAATGGTGTGGTCCTCTGTTGGAAGTCCTCGTCCGATTGTGTGGTCCTCTGTGTAAAATCCTGGTCCTATGGTCTGGTCCTCTGTTGAAAGTCCTGGTCCGATGGTGTGTTCCTGTGGCGATAGCCCTCGTCCGATGTTGTGGTCCTGTGGCGATAGCCATCGTCCGATGTTGTGGTCCTTTGGTGAAAGTCCTCGTCCGATGGTCTGGTCCTGTGTTGAAATTCCTCGTCCGCTGGTCTGGTCCTGTGTTGAAAGTCCTCGTCCGATGGTCTGGTCCTGTGGAAAAAGTCCTCGTCCGATTGTCTTCACGCAGTATCTGTTGTAATATAAAATAGAAAATGTTGTTTGAGTGAAATGTCTTTTAAATAAGTAAAAAATGTATGAATTTGGCTGTATTGTATCAGTTATGGTTATTTTTTTCTATTTTTTTTTTTTAACTTTCTGTACAATCCCACGACTTTTGTTATTCTTATTTAAGGTTCTTAGTAAGGCTTGTGGGTTGTGATATATTAAATAAGAATATGAATTTATTTTGCTATGTGTTTATGTTAGTTTTTGTACAATCCTGTTTTGTGCGCACCACTTGTGGTATACTTATTTATCCTTTATTGGGATGGTTATAGTTTGTGAAACATGAAATAATATAATTAATGTAGTTTGCTATGTGTTTGTGTTAGTTTTTTACAATCCTGTTTTGTGCGAACCACTTGTGCTAAAGTTATTTATTCTTGATTGTACTGGTTATAGGTTGTTAAACATTAAAGAAGAATGTTAATGTAGTTTCCTATGTGTTTGTGTGATTTTTTGTACAATCTTATTAGGTGCGCAACACTTTAGTTATTCTTATTTAGGCTTCTTTGTAAGCATTATAGGTTGTTAAACATTGATTAAGAAAGTTAATTTATTTTGCTTTGTGTTTGTGTGAGTTTGTTCCAATTCTGTTTTGTGTGTAGCACTTTGGATCTCATTCAATTGCGATTTGGCTAATTGAATCGTGCCCTAAATAAGCACATAGCATATTTTTTTAAAGAAGTTTTTAGTCAGTGAAAAACTTTCTTTTGGATAGATTTTTACTAACTAAAAAGTTCTTTAAAAAAAAATGTTATGTTCTTATTTAGAGCCCTATTCAATTGGGCAAATTGCAATTGAATGAGGGCCTTTGTGTGTAACATATGTTGCATAGTTTGCCCCTTATTGAATTGCCTTTTTTCCAATGTAATAGTACTCTAAGGCCCTCATTGAATTGCAATTTTGAAAATTGAATAGAGTTCTAAATAAGCACATCACATATATTTGTTAAAGAAGTTTTTAGTTATTAAGCATCTATCCAAAAGCAAGGTTTTCACTAACGAAAAAGTTCTTTAAAAAATATATGTTATGTGATTATTTGGATCCCTATAGAATTAGCAAAATGGCAATTGAATAAGGGCCTAAAAGTGCTTATTTATATCCATAGGCCCTCATTCAATTGCAATTTGGCCAATTGAATAGGGCTCTAAATAAGCACATAACATATTTTTTTTAAATAAGTTTTTAGTTAGTAAACATCTATCCAAAAGCAGTGTTTTCACTAACTAAAAACTTATTTAAAAAAAATATGTTATGTGCTTATTTAGACCCCTATTCAATTGGCCAAATCGCAATTGAATGAGGGCCATATTAAATTGTCCAAAATAGAAATTGAATGAGGGCCTTTGGTTGCTGCATTTGTTATATTGTCAGCTCCTCATTCAATTGTGTTTTGGCCAATGGAATAGAGCTCAACATCACCACAGAGCATATTTTTTTACCGAATTTTGTATTTAGTGAACTTGTATCCAAAAGCAACGTGTTCACTAAATAAAAAGTTCCTTTAAAAAATATGCTCTGTGCTTATATAGAGCCCTATTGAAATGGGCAAATCACATTTAAATGAGGCCCTCGGCCATAAAAAATATATAGGTCCTCATTGAATTGCAATTTTGCCAATTGAAGAGGGCTCTATATAAGCACATAACATATTTATTGAGCAAAGTTTTTAGTTATTGAAGACCTTGATTGTGGTTAGAAGTTCAGTAACTAAAAAGTTCTGTATAAAAAATATGTTATGTGCTTATATAGAGCCCTATTCAATTGAGCAACTCGCAATTGAATGAGGCTCATGGTTCTTTCTTTTTCATACTTAATACTTTACCTTGATTGAAGTGTCGAATGACAGAGGGTCCCCTCCTGCCAATCTTAATCCACCGGTCTTCTTGTAGTGTCTGTTTGAAAAAGAAAGTGAAATAGTTATTTGTATAATTATAATTTTTCATCTAGCAAAGCATTGCCTTTTGAGCATGTAATGTCTTGTTGTATCTTACCTGTTGTTCTTTGTTGGTGTTCTTTAAAAGGAATTGTGCTTCACAATGCACGGTGCAAATTGTTGAATGACGCTGTTGATGCAGAGTCTGTTTGAATATTAAAAGAAATAGAAAGATTCAGCTTTATATGATCTATTGAATTGCAGTAAATTAATGTCATTTAAATATACTTCTGTAATTATTTTCAATTAACATTATTTTTTGGTGGGGGCTACACACATATGTCACATACATGAAGCACATTTCCATAGTTGATAGTAATTATTTTGTGTGCGTGTGACATATCACTATACATGAATCATATTTAAATTGCGTGTCACATATCAGTATACATGACATATAATGTCATTTAAATGTAGTTATTTAATGATTTTGTTTTAAGCTAATTTTGTTGCAGTGGCAGCAATACACATAAATGTGCGTGTCACATGTCACTATACATTATAGACATATATGTGTGTGTCACATGTCACTATACATTATAGACATATATGTGCGTGTCACATGTCACTATACATAAACCTCTGTTTAATATTGAATTATGTTTTTTTGTTGTTTTGTTAAATGAACCGTATTTTTTTTGTGGGCCTATACACATAAATGTGCCATATATGTCACTACATAAATCCTAGTTTTTTTTTTTTTTTTTTTGACCTGTCCTGATAATAAAATGTAATATATTATAGCTTACCTCTCAGTTGTAATTTGCACAATGTAAAGTAGTAAATTAGTAAAGAATTATCTTCTCAAGTAAAAGCAGCCGTTTTGTCTGAAGTCACTCCGTTCATCACCTGAGGAGAAATGTATTTTTTTGTGTAAAATAGGCAGTATTTATAAACTTGTAGAAAGTTCTGGAAAGTGAGACCGTTAGAACGCAATGCGCATGCGCTATTTGCGTTCCAGCTTACAATTTGCATTCCATCCGCCATTTTGTGCGTAGTACTGTTCAAAATGGTGTTTAATATGATTGTGATACGTTCCGCATAGTATGTGTTTCATTATTGCGAGTAAGTGTAGTGTAGTTACGTCTGGAGCCTCGTTTTCGTTTTGTTCGTCGGCCATTTTTTCTCTCGCTTAGCGATGGTATTAGTGTCTAAAGTGTTTTATTTTGATTTAAATGTAGATGTAACTTGTTTTTTTGAGGTGCTGGATGGTTCCTCTTGCTGTAGGTAAGCTTTTTATGTGTTTGTTGTGTGTATTTCTTAAGTTTTAAATGTTTGTATGTCAGCGTGTTGCGTCCGATGTTTGCAAGGTCGTAATGTGTGGTAACGTGTCTCGTATGGTGTTTGCGTGTGTAGCCTCATTTTCGTTTTATTCGTCGGCCATTTTTTGTGTCGCTTAGCAAATTATTTAGTGTCTAAACTTTTTTATTTTGAGTGTAATTAAGTTGTAAGTTGCATTTTTAAAGTCGTGGGTGCTCCCTCTTGGTGTAGGTAAGCTTTTTATGTATGTGCTGTGTGTATGTATTGTGTTTTTAATTTTGTAATGTTCGCGAGTTGCGTCCGAGTGTTGCGAGGCCGTAATGTGTGTGAACGTGTGTCGTATGTTGTTTGCGAGTGTCGTAATGTGTGTGTCGTGCTCTTTGGGTTGTGACATGAACTTTGCGAGGTTCGCAGTTCTTTGGCTTGCGAATTTGGGTTGTGAATTTTGCAAGGGTCGCAGTTGCTGCAACTGAAGCCCTCGCTTTGCGAGGGTCCTCAGTTGCTGGCAAGGAGCGCCTTCGGCGCTCCATGCCAGCATCTGAGAACCTGGCGCAGCGTTAGCAACAACTCGTACGCTCACAACTATATATGTGATTAATAAATGAATATACTTTACCTATTTTGAAGCATTGTGTTGAAGAGCTGGCAATCTGTTTTGATGTTGCTGGAGCATTAGTGGTGTGGAGCTGCTGTGTAAGCATGATGAATGTGTGCAGTGTAATAGTGTGCGTGCGCAAGACCAAACCGTTAGCGTAGTTGTGTACTTCCGCATTGGGGTAAAATGGCGGGCAATGTGTGGTAAGAATATCCGTAGGTCGTTTGTGGCGTTTTGCGAGTTTCTTGTGGTATTTTGCGAGTTTAGAGTGCTGTAGCCTCGTTTTCGTTTTGTTCGGCGGACATTTTTTCTGTCGCTTACAGTTTTTTTTAGTGTCTAAACTCTTTTATTTTGATTTAAATGAAGGTGTAAGTTGTTTTTTTGAGGTGCTGGATGCTTCCTCTTGCTGTAGGTAAGCTTTTTATGTATGTGCTGTGTGTATTTATTGTGTTTTAAATTTAGTAATGTTTGCGAGTTGCGTCCGAGTGTTGCGAGGTCGTAATGTGTGCTAATGTGTCTCGTATGGTGTTTGCGTGTGTAGCCTCATTTTCGTTTTGTTCTTCGGCCATTTTTTGTGTCGCTTAGCAAATTGTTTACTGTCTAAACTCTTTTATTTTGAGTAAAATGAAGGTGTAAGTTGCATTTTTGAGGTCCTGGATGCTTCCTGTTTCTGTAGGTAAGGTTTTTATGTATCTGCTGTGTGTATGTATTGTGTTTTTAATTTTGTAATGTTCGCGAGTTGCGTCCGAGTGTTGCGAGGCCGTGATGTGGGTGAACGTGTGTCGTATGTTGTTTGTGAGTGTCGTAATGTGTGTGTCGTGCTCTTTGGGTTGCGACGCGAAGTTTGCGAGGGTCGCAGTTGCTGGCATGGAGCGCCTTCGGCGCTCCATGCCAGCAACTGAGACCTTCGCCCAGTGCCCTCGCTTCGCGAGGGCCTTGGCTCGCTGCGCGAGCCCGCAGCGTTAGCAACAACTCTTACGCTCACAACTATAAATGTGATAGCTCAACATTCCCCTACTCTCAAATCCGCAAATAAAGATATTTAACTTCATCTATCATGCAAGCCCGCAAGGGTTTGAATAACGAGCTACGGGCTTGGACGGGCAATCATCCGCCAAACACGCACGTGCTTCACCAAGAAGCTACGGCCAAAAGTCTCAAGCCCGTAATCCTGAAATCAAACCTGAAATCAATTAACCAATAGGAAGATGACAATCAAGGCCACAAATAGTTTTAAAGGGAGGGACATTCGTAAATCAGTGACTGTGTTGTATGCTGTGCAAGTGGACACACAGGTCTTGGAGTTGGAGGGTTTTGAGAGCAAGAGAGAGTGAGGAGAGGAGGAGAGATGGAGGGAGAAGGCAGTGAAGGTAGAGGCCAGGGAGAGCAGGGCCCCCAGCCACAGGCTGGCCAGCAAGCTGCTACTGCTGCCCGAAAAAGGTGATGGACTGGCCAACTTTAACCAGGAGGAAATTGAAACTCTCGTTAGAGGAGTTCAAGCACACCACTCCATCCTAACCGGTGGGAGCGAGGTGAGGCCCAGGCAAAGGACAGATGCCTGGAGGGCAATAGCGGCTGAAGTCTCTTCGCTGGGGTATGCAAATCGTACCTGGCAGTCTGTCCAGCACCGGTACCAAGACTGCCGCATTGATGTAAAAAAGAAGATGGCGAATGAGGCCAATGCGGCACGTGGAACTGGTGGTGGGCCGCCAGAAACATTTACATACCCCGGTTAGGAGGCCACAGTGCGCGACATGATCCAGCCAGCGGCAGTCATGGGCCTCCTTGGCCTGGTGGACACGGGTCGGTCACAAAGCCTGCAATGTGAGTACCATGTACACCTTAACACCCTCATATGTACGCACATGTACCCCACACAGATAGATAACTGACGTTGAATTGCACTGTAAGATATCTGGTTGTGACTACAGATATATGAGGCCGCAAAAATCATGTAAATCCAGTGTAAAGAAATATACTTGTCAGAATTGTTAGCAATGAAATATATGTCCAATACCTCCTCCCACAACTGATTATGATACCGTTTTGCAAATCTATTGATGTTACTGTTATGTTTGCTGTTGGTTCAGAGTGCATATAAAGCATACATGACAACTCCATTGCAATTGTTTGTTTATTGTCATGAGTTCCCCTGTCGCACTCTACTCCATGTTAAACTGGCCCATTCATAGATGTTTGGCTTAACACTCCTACTGCTTAGAACCCATGTACATCTTGAAACTAGGTATAGCGGATGTATCCTGTTTTATGTGGGCATTTCAGTATGTGCTGGAAGAGTGCCGCCGCCGACTCTAGAGATGCGGCTGCGCTTACGTCGCCATGTAGCCGTCAAAAATAGTTGGTACACCCAAAACCCCTAACCCTCTAACCCTAACCCCCTAAACCCCACTTTCTAACTCTAACCCATACCCCCTAACTGTAGCCAGAACCCGAAACCCATAACCACTTAACCCGGCCTGCTGGGCTGGCGTAGCTAGAGTCGGTGGCGGTGCACTTCCAGAGATGCGCACATACAACAGGATAGGTCCGGTACAGCTGGTACATCCCCATGAGACTACATGTATGGATGTGCACACTGCAGCATATGCGGAGACAGACTCTGATGGACTGCAAGTTTGTGTCGTGTAACAGCCTAATCTGGACCATGTTACATTAACATGTTAACTCACATTGCTGAGGATTGGTCACAGATTGGTTTGTCTCACACACTGGCCAACAGATTCAGATGAGCACGTGTCCTTATTAACTGCAGTTGGCACACTGCACCAGCATTACATATAGTCATATGAGCCATGGGCCCTTTCCTGTTATCTGACCGTGACTGCTGGTAGCAGCAGTGAGCAGCCTCTACATGTCACAGCATTTTCCTTGAGATTATATAATCATGCAGATTTAGTGGGTTATGGTGGTGTTAAGGTAAGGGTTTCGGATTAGGGGGAGGGCTAGTGCTTTTGGGCTTGTGTGTAAGGTGAAAATGATGTATATAACAGCGGCAGCGCCATCTATCAGCCCCTTGGTCCAACTGCTGCTGCCAGCAGTCACTGTCACATAACAGGAAAGATCCCAGCCAGGATCAACAATACTAATGATGCAGATCAATTTTTATTTGCGTCAAACATTCACAGCCAATTCCAACTCACTATGATCTCAGAGATATGGAAACAACAATACTCAAATCCAAATCTTGTCTCATTTCAGTACCAGCCAGGCGTCCCCTGCCTCCTCAGGTTCCTGCACCATGCCAAGATGCAGGACCACCTGCAGCAACACCACCTGCAGCAGGACCACCAGCAGAAAGTCCACCTGGGCCCTCCACAAGATGCCAGCCATTGGCTCCAGCAATGGCCCCTCCAGCCAGGATAATGGTGCCGCCTGGCTCAGAGCCAATGTGGGCTGGCCAAATGTGGGGACATCCAATGTGGTCCCATCCCAGTTGGGCCCACAGTCTGGATCCCCAAGAAATGGTGCCCTGGAGCATGGGCCCCCGGCAGGGCATGTGGCTCCCACAGGCCCCGCAGTCTACTCTGGCCACTCCGGCCCCGCAGGCTACTCTGGCCACTCCGGCCATGCAGGCCCCGCAGGCTACTCTGGCCACTCCGGCCCCGCAGGCTACTCTGGCCACTCCGGCCCCGCATGATACTCTGGCCACTCCGGCCCCGCAGGCTACTCTGGCCACTCCGGCCCGGCAGGCCACTCCAGCCCCGCAGGCTACTCTGGCCACTCTGGCCCCGCAGGCTACTCTGGCCACTCCGGCCCGGCAGGCCACTCCGGCCCGGCAGGACACTCCGGTCCGGCAGGACACTCCACACAGCCGTGCCTCCACCCAGAGGACACAGTGGTCTGGGTCGGCGCCAGGTAGTCCGGCACTGTTGCGGCCCAGTGCCACAATTTCCTCGCTCATCTCCAGCATGAGCGGGAGCAAAATCAAGAGTTCGTGCTGGAGATGAGACAGGACAATGACCGGATGTTTGAAGAGTTGAGGCGGCATTACCAGGTCATGGAGCTTGGCCAGCAAAATGACCAGGCATTGCAGGAGTTGAGGCAGCATCACCGTGTAATGGAGGAGTATGCCCGAAGGGCCGAAATGGCCCGAGAAGGCCATCCCCAAGAACAGGGTACCTCCTCAACCTCCCAGACCTTGCCCCCAGCATCCAGGGCAGAAGAGCCGCCAACCCTTCGACGAGGTCGTGGCCGGCCTAGGGCAACGATTGCCAAAGGCCAGGAGAGTCATGAACCACACAAGCGAAAGCGGAAATAGATGAGAACATGTTCATGTTGCATATAGAAGCAATTGATGTCCAAGATCAATTGACGTTGAGGTGTTGCAGCCAATGCGTATATTGTTCTAATTGATGTCTTGTTCTTATCTCTTTAGGTTCAAATCGACGGAATGTTTGCCTCCAATTTTCTTTTTTTGTTTCTATAATTTGCAAACATAAGATTAAATATTATGCATTGCTCACATTATCATTGTTTGTTTTCGTTTGTACTGTACCATGATTGTTAAACACCAGATGAATGCTACACAACAACGTTATTGTATTAGTACATACATCTTCCTTCAATATACCAGCCCTGTGTTAATGTAGGGTTGGGGTAACAGCCACTAGTGCAGCTGAGGGTGGAGGTAATATTCCTGAGTTTGATTCCAGTAACGGTGATGCATGATATTCGTGTTTCTGACACATGGAGATATTCAATCAGGGTAAATATCAAAAGTGAGTACATCCCTAAGTGAAAGTGTAAAAATTTTCATGCACTGACTTAACCCTCATGGGGATGGAGTTCCCCAGAGCTTCACAGGTTGCCACTGGAGTCCTCTTCCACTCCTTCATGATGATATCATGGAGCTGGTGGATGTTAGAGACCTTGCACTCCCCACTTTCCATTTGAGGATGCCCCCACAGATGCTCGATAGGGTTTAGGTCTCCAGTCCGCGGATCCACAGTGTTTCCTGTTCCCCAGGCCGGCCCTGCGCGGGGCATTGTGGGGAGGAGGTGGCTGCTCCATCCCAACAACTGGATTGCCGGGCCCCGGGATGGTGCGGCTACTGGCAGTGGCGGCGTCTGGCGGGTTCGGCTAGTGGCAGTGGCGGCATTGTGGGGAGGAGGTGGCTGCTCCATCCCAACAACTGGATTGCCGGGCCCCGGGAAGGTGCGGCTACTGGCAGTGGCGGCGAACCGGGGCATTGTGGGGAGGAGGTGGCTGCTCCATCCCAACAACTGGATTGCCGGGCCCCGGGATGGTGCGGCTACTGGCAGTGGCGGCGTCTGGCGGGTTCGGCTAGTGGCAGTGGCGGCATTGTGGGGAGGAGGTGGCTGCTCCATCCAAACAACTGGATAGCCGGGCCCCGGGAAGGTGCGGCTACTGGCAGTGGCGGCGAACCGGGGCATTGTGGGGAGGAGGTGGCTGCTCCATCCCAACAACTGGATTGCCGGGCCCCGGGAAGGTGCGGCTACTGGCAGTGGCGGCGAACTGGGGCATTGTGGGGAGGAGGTGGCTGCTCCATCCCAACAACTGAGGCCCTTGCCCGCGGCCCTCGCTACGCGAGGGCCGCGGCTCGCTGCACGAGCAGCGGCCCTCGCTTTGCAAGGGCCGCGGGCTCGCTACGCGAGCCCGCAAGCGTGAGCAACGGCCCGTACGCTCACAATTATATATGTGATTTATACTTTTAGGGCCCTTTCAGCCCGGTTTCATTCCAATGCCGTAAGTGCATCGTGTGGACTTCAACGGATGCGGCCGTAAATTTAATATAGCCAGGCGCGAATCAAGGCCTTCAGAATGTAGAAAGGCCGTGACGTTTAGGCGCGCACGCAAGCTGGAAGGAGGACGGACTAGCCGCGCCCGGCACGAACCATCCGAATAGCGGAATCACGCATCGCGCCACAGGTCTCACAGCCAATCACTTACGGGATAGACCATTTGATTGACAGTGGGAGTGAATAAATAGGAATGTCACGCGCCCACACCTCGACTGTGTTGCGATTTCCGCCGAAGTAGCACGCGGTTCCCGGAGCTTGGTGGGTGAGAGGAGGTAAGTTGCTTTATTATCAAGTCGCGTTTTATGTTCTTTTTACGGAAATACGTTACTACATTTACGGATTACGATGTAAAGAAGTACAATTGCGTTCTTTTTCTTGTTTATAGGTTTCTTGAGTGTTTGTGAATTTGTTCCGGCACAAAGGAGTTTGGAGGGAGGTAAGTTGCATTGTACATGCTTTTGATCCTATCAAGCTGTATTTTATTTGTATGTTTTGCCAATTTCTATATTTACTGAATACACTGGCGAGAAGTACAATTGTCTTTTTTTCTTGTTTATAGGTGTTTGTAGTGTTTGTGTATTTTGTCCGGCACAAAGGAGTTTGGAGGGAGGTAAGCTGCATTGTACATGCTTTTCATCCTATCAAGCTGTATTTTATTTTTCGGTTTTGACAATTTCTATATTTACTGAATACACTGGCGAGAAGTACACTGGTGAGATTGAGAGAGAGAGATTGAGAGAGAGAGAGATTGAGAGAGAGAGATTGAGAGAGAGAGATTGAGAGAGAGAGAGATTGAGAGAGAGAGATTGAGAGAGAGAGAGAGAGATTGAGAGAGATGGATTGAGAGCGAGGGATTGAGAGCGAGGGTTTGAGAGCGAGGGATTGAGAGCGAGGGATTGAGAGCGAGGGATTGAGGGCGAGGGATTGAGAGCGAGGGATTGAGAACGAGGGATTGAGAGCGAGGGATTGAAAGCGAGGGATTGAGAGCGAGAGAGTTTGATTGAGTTTGATTGAGTTTGATTGAGTTTGATTGAGTTTGAGTTTGAGTTTGATTGAGTTTGATTGAGTTTGATTGAGTTTGATTAAGTTTGAGTTTGATTGAGTTTGATTGAGTTTGATTGAGTTTGATTGAGTTTGATTGAGTTTGAGTTTGATTGAGTTTGATTGAGATTTCTACACATATTTGCAATACACATAGGTGTTCCAAACTGCTTCTTCAATGGGGCTTGACAAGAACTTATTTATAGTCTAGCCCAGCAGGACCATGTAGTTCCTACCACCTCTGGTACAGAAGATGGCTTCAGGATAGGTACCACTCCCAGGAATATGTGCAGAGTATAATGCAGATAGGATATTAGTGGCCTCAGACATGGGCCACTCCCCACACATGATAGAAGCACACAGTAAATAGCTGCATACCTTGTATATATGCAAACTGTAACTGACCCTTCCACATTGTTTAGGAAAGTATTGATCTAGCGTGTTTCATCAGCGCCACTCAGGTCCAGAGTGAGAGGTGCTGTACACCCCTCCCACTGCTGTCACAGGCTCAAAGGAGTTTGGAGGGAGGTAAGCTGCATTGTACATGCTTTTCATCCTATCAAGCTGTATTTTATTTTTCGGTTTTGACAACTTCTATATTTACTCAATACACTGGCGAGAAGTACACTGGCGAGATTGAGAGAGAGAGATTGAGAGAGATTGAGAGAGAGAGAGAGAGAGATTGAGAGAGAGAGATTGAGAGAGAGATTGAGAGAGAGAGATTGAGAGAGAGAGAGAGAGAGATTGAGAGAGAGAGATTGAGAGAGAGATTGAGAGAGAGAGATTGAGAGAGAGAGAGAGAGAGATTGAGAGAGAGGGATTGAGAACGAGGGATTGAGAGCGAGGGTTTGAGAGCGAGGGATTGAGAGTGAGGGATTGAGAGCGAGGGATTGAGGGCGAGGGATTGAGAGCGAGGGATTGAGAACGAGGGATTGAGAGCGAGGGATTGAGAGCGAGGGATTGAGAGCAAGAGAGTTTGATTGAGTTTGATTGAGTTTGATTGAGTTCGAGTTTGAGTTTGATTGAGTTTGATTGAGTTTGATTGAGATTTCTACACATATTTGCAATACACATAGGTGTTCCAAACTGCTTCTTCAATGGGCTTGACAAGAACTTATTTTCAGTCTAGCCCAGCCGGACCATGTAGTTCTTACTACCTCTGGTACAGAAGATGGCTTCAGGATAGGTACCACTCCCAGGAATATGTGCAGAGTATAATGCAGATAGGATATTAGTGGCCTCAGACATGGGCCACTCCCCA
Organism: Discoglossus pictus; assembly: GCA_027410445.1. NCBI lineage: Eukaryota > Metazoa > Chordata > Amphibia > Anura > Alytidae > Discoglossus > Discoglossus pictus. The sequence goes on from JAPZIH010001169.1 coordinate 21,986, forward strand.
CACATGATAGAAGCACACAGTAAATAGCCGCATACCTTGTATATATGCAAACTGTAACTGACCCTTCCACATTGTTTAGGAAAGTATTGATCTAGCGTGTTTCATCAGCGCCACTCAGGTCCAGAGTGAGAGGTGATGTACACCCCTCCCACTGCTGTCACAGGCTCTGTCCACTTAAGGTTGATTACTGCAGTTAGTTACAACATTGATATCCAAGCAGAAATAGTGTTATAGGCGATCAGAATGGGGGACGAGGGGGGAGCAGGCAAACCCACTAAAACATTTCTTAATTTCTCTTTCTTTTCTTTTCATGTGGTGATGGAGGGAGAGGAGCAGAGGGGAGAGGAGTGGCAGGGAGTCCCGGGGCATGGAGGTGGGGAAGAGGAGGGGAGGAGTGAGGAGGAGGAGGTAGTAGTTGAGGAGGGGGAGGTAGTTGAGGAGGGGGAGGTAGTTGAGGAGGAGGAGGGAGGAGAGGAGGAGGAGGGAGGAGGAGGAGGAGGGAGGAGAGGAGGAGGAGGGAGGAGAGGAGGTAGGAGAGGATGGAGGAGAGGAGGATGGAGGAGAGGAGGAGGGAGGAGAGGAGGAGGGAGGAGAGGAGGAGGAGGAGGAAGGGAGAGGAGGAGGAAGGAGGGAGGAGAGGAGGAGGGAGGAGAGGAGGAGAAGGAGGGAGGAGAGGAGGAGAAGGAGGGAGGAGAGGAGGGAAGGAGGAAAGGAGGAAGGAGGGAAGAGAGGAGGGTAAGGAGGGAGGAGAGGAAGGAGAGAGTAGAGGAGAGTAGGAGGGAGGAGGGAGGAGAGTAGAGGAAGGAGGGAGGAGAGTAGAGGAAGGAGGGAGGAGAGTAGAGGGAGGAGAGGAGGGAGGAGAGGAGAGGAGGGAGAGGAGAGGAGGAGGAGGAAGGAGGAGGAGGAGAGGAGGGAGGAGGAGAGTGCAGAGGGTCCTCAACCCCAGTCTGGAGAGCAAGAGGCTGGCGGCAGGTCCAGGGTCCACAATTATAGCCGGGAGGAGAACATGGTCCTCCTGGAGGCCATCCGTGCCCGCCCCATCATCACCTCGGCAGCAGGTGGTCGATTTGGTCAATGGTGTGGCGGGCCGTGGAAGGAGTCTGCGGTCCATTAAGCACCGGTTTGACGACATCAGGGCCGCGGTGAGGAAGAAGATGGCGCAGGAGGCCGAGGGGCGGAGGGTCAAGTACCTGGGACATGAAGTAATTGCAAGGGCCATACTTGCACCCTCCGCCGCAACTGGAGCTTCAGGCCCAGTGGAGCAGCAGGACCCAGCCTCCATGGCAGGTGAATATGACATACAGCAACATGCCACCACATGTGCATCACACACACTACACATGGACATGACACTGACATGTCAGCTCCATGAAATAACAAGGGATAGATGGATGCATCATTAAATTCATGAAGCTGACAAATCACTGTCATTCCTGGTCACCACAACAGTAATCAAGCAATAGAGCAGGTGTGTCCAAACTCGGTCCTGGTGGGCCACACATATGCCTGGATTTGATAACCCTGCTGCGCACAGGTGAGTCAATCGCTTCTTCAGTCATCCTGATTGACTCACCTGTGCACAGAAAGGATATCTTCCAATCCAGGAAAGAGTTTGGACACCCCTGTAATGGAGAGTCCATGGGCCTCATTCAATTGCATTTTGCCCAATTGAATCGGACCCTAAATAAGCACATAACATATATTTTTAAAGAAGTTTTTAGTTAGTGAAAACCTTTCTTTTGGATAGATTCTTGCTAACAAAAAACTTCTTTAAAAAATATATGTAATGTGGTTATTTAGGGCCCTATTCAATTGGGCAAATTGCAATTGAATGAGGGCATATGTATTGGTGTGCCCGTTCAGCCTATGCAGTTACAGACAGCAGCCGTAATACAGATAGCGTTGTGAGCCGAGAACCATCAAGAACAGAAACCTAAGAATAGATAACAGCTAGTATAAGATAGCTAATCAGAGTTGCAAAGAGGAGAATCATCCATATTCAAGGCTAGATGTCAGATAATTAGAAATGAACACATATCAATGCGCTAATCAACATACTAATGACATGTACCTTTCTTCTCTATCTCTCAGCATCCAGGAGGAGCTCTGGGTCCTGTGACCAGGCAGAGGAGGTGGGGCCATCGGCCCTGTACCAGGATCTTCCAGCACAGGGGGAGGAGGAAGGAAGATCGGAGGGCCCTGGGTCAGAGGATGGGCTGGTCATTGACCTCGCAAGCTCAACTGCCACAATCCCTGGGACTATGCCCATCCTCCAAAGACTTGCTCTGGGGCCCACCCACGCCCTTGGGACAGCACCTCCTTCCCCACACAGTGTGCTGGCCTGGTCACCACCGGGCGCATTGTCACCCCAGGCTCCAGCTGTGGACCTCCCCACTACACCTCATCAGGCCCACCCAGGGGTGTCGTCGCTGCAGAGCCAGGCTGTGCTGGTGGAGATGCTGGCCGTCATGAAGGAGCAGCTGGCAAGCTCCCAAAGGATCGAGGCCAGCATGCAGGAGTCGACGGCCAGCCAGCTCCGGATGGAGGCCAGCCAGCTCCGGATGGAGGCCAGCATCTCTGGCCTCCGGTCGCATATGACCCACAGCCTGGCCAGGCTGTCCAGGGAGGTGAGGAGGCCCCACATGACAACAGAACACCTTCAGGTCAGGCTGCTCAGACAGGAAATGGTCCCCAGCCCGACATCAACGGGGATCTCCCAATCCCCCAGTCAAGAGCAGCCTGGCCCCTCCTCTCCTCCCATGTGTCCACCACCGGCCAGACCACCGCTGCCTGGCAAAGCCCGCCCCCCCCCCCATCATCACCACCAGAGGGAAGATGGAGGATGGGCACAGGTGATGTGGGTCCTGGGCTCAAGCGGAGGAGGACATAGGGCCTCATTCAATTACAATGTGGCCGATTGCTAAGGGCTCAATTTTAGCACAGAGCATATTTTTTACAGATGTTTGTAGTTAGTGAACTTCTATCCAAAAGCAAAGTCTTAACTAACTAAAAACGTCTGTAACTAAATATATGCTCTGTGCTTATATAGAGCCCTTTTCAATTGGCCAAATCGCAATTGAATGACGCCCATAGGGTCTGCAGACATGTTTTTGCCTTCTCAACAGCACTCCTCAGTGACCATCAATTGGTGACAGGTTAAACAGAACACAAAGGGCCTCATTAAAATGTGATTTGGTCAATTGAATAGGGCTCTATATAAGCACATAGGATATTTTTTTTCAGAAGTTTTTAGTTAGTGAAGACCTGGCTTTTGCATAGAAGTTCCCTAACTAAAAACTTAAAAAAAAAAAAATATGCTGTGTGCTTATATAAAGCCCTATTCAATTTGTTACATAGCAATTTAATAAGGCTGTTAATTAGTAGTGTGACCAATAAATTGTCACTAAGGAGTGCTGTTGAGAAGAGATGCTGCAGGCCCTATGATGTTTTCAGGCCTTATTTCTTAGGCTTTGTCATTTTTTGCTTCTTTCTTTTTTTTTTTTTTTTGGTCCATGAAGGCATCTCCTGCATCTGCAAGCATTGTGGAGGAATTATATGAGGTGTAAGGTTTTCCCAGTGCCTCTCAGGTAGACATGCCTTCAATGGCAGCCCCCTTAACATGTAGCTCCCACAATCTTACAGCTATCATATTGCTAGATATCTCAGACATGATTGTTGTTAGCTTAAATGTAGACTAATACCGCTATGGCGGTGGACTTGCAAAGTCTCACAATGGCATGTTAATGACAGCCAGCAATAATATATGCAGTAGTGAAGCATGTGATCCTGACCTCAATATCAGTCTGAGAACAGATCTTTGGGTCTGATGTAAGTAACATTGAATCTGGCTGCTGACCTTTGTGTCCTCTCCATAATAATGGCTATTTGCCTATATTTCTGATTATCCACAGACCTAGCTAAAGGTTAGTAATGCTTGCAGATGGGAATCAGGTGAGTTGGTATATTGGTACAGTATTTAGAACTGTAATGTACATACATCATGATTATAATTTTTTTTTGGGATCCTCCTCCGCCTTTTTTTATTTGACCACTTATTTCAGATTTTTGTTTGGTCAACACACTGTATGTGTGAAACTGGGTTGAATCATCTGTTTCATTGAGCAGATCTAGTTACAAGTTGTAAGTGCTATGCACATAAATGGTTTCTTCAGTTAAATGGAGAGATTTCTGGTTCCGGTTGCAGCATGTTACCCTGGTAGGTGCTATGCATCATGCTTATTCTAGACTATTAGATTGACCCCTGTAGGTTTCCCCTTTTTTCCAGCCTCTTGCTCTTCAAGGACCCGCCCACACCACACCCATGATATTAATGCAGTTTTGACCACTGCTGATTGTGGTCTGTCTATCAAATAAAGCTTTGTTATACTGTTATGTGAATGCACAATCTTGACCACTGCTGATTGTGGTCTGTCTAGCAAATAAAGCTTTGTTATACTGTTATGTGAATGCACAATCTTGACCACTGCTGATTGTGGTCTGTCTAGCAAATAAAGCTTTGTTATACTGTTATGTGAATGCACAATCTTGATCACTGCTTATTGTGGTCTGTCTAGCAAATAATGCTTTGTTATACTGTTATGTGAATGCACACTCTTGACCACTGCTGATTGTGGTCTGTGTAAAAAATAAAGCTTTGTTAGACCTTTCTGACTGCCTCTGTGTGTTATGAATATGTTTGGTTCTGGGAAATCCACATGCATTACATTAGTGTCACATTCCTATAAATGTAAACTGATGAGCCATAGTTAACATGCAATAGAGTCAGAATAGCTTTAGATATCATATGATCCCAAATATCATATCTACTACTAATATAGGGTTAATACCCATGACAAGTCTGATTAGCGATACTGTGGAGTAGGAACATTCCCCTGAGGGCCTACAATGAATAGGACAGGTGACATTGGAGTGGTTTTCCAGTTCCTTCTCTAGTTGATTGGGATTAGTCTGACCTCTCTGATAAGACGTACCCCCCTACACTGGCCCAATGTAGTATAGCTCACAGCTTCATTGAAGTACACAAACCCCTTCACCAACATCACTTAGCATATGTATGAATACAGTTAGTTGCCCAATAATGAACATGCATTGGCTAAATTTCCTTTGGTTATCATATGTTGTAATGGTCATGCACATGCCAATATGACAAACCATGCTGCAACATGCATAATATGATTAAAGCCACACTACCCAATTCAATAGCAAGAGTAAAACATGAGTCAGGTCATATGAACCCTTTGCCACGCACATTAGCTCTATTGTGATCCCTTAAATCTCTATCTAATTGCATATACATCTCGCTCATCACATCTACATTTGGTAACACAACTATATTGCTAATTACACCGCCACATGGTATATATCAAGTAGCAGGGAAACATTGTAATGTATGTTGTTCAGTTCTTCAGTTGTGTCTGACTCTCTGTGACCCTAGGAGCTGCAGCACATTCAGCTAGGTCTCTGCCTGTGCTGTTATCCACGGTTTGCATGCTAAATATACTGGTGTGGTTTGTCAGTTCCTTCTCAAGTGGATTGGACCTTGTCTGATCTCTCTGCTATGATGTGCCCACCTACAGTGGCCCTACATGTTATAGCTCACAGCTTCATTCAGGTACACAAGCCCCTTCACACCACTTAGCAATGCTGAAGGGGACCAGGGGAACATACACCACACATATCTATTCTGACCCATCAGGAAGGGCCGCAAGCACAAAGGAAGACAGTCCAGAGACTCTGGGATCGACAGCAAACTCACCGCCATCAGGCATAATCTCTGCTACGCCCATCCTGGTGGGAGCCATGTGCCAGGTGTCTAGTTATTCCCATTTGGTGAACTTCCAAACTGTTCTGCTATTTATCAATTTACATGGGTGAGGGTTGCTAAGTGGTGGTGGTGGTGAAGCAGCTTGTGTACCTGAATGAAGCTGTGAGCTACTGTAGGTGGGCAGGTCATAGCAGAGAGATCAGACAAATCCCAATCCACTAGAGGAGGAACTGACAACCCACTCCAATCTCTTTGTCCTTCAAACTTTGGAGAACAGCACAGGCAGAGACCTAGCTGAATGTGCTGCAGTCCATAGGGTCACAGAGAGTCGGACACAACTGAAGAACTCAACCACATATATTGAAATATTCCCCTGGTACTTGATATATGCCAAGTGGCGGTCTGATTTGGCCACTATTTGTATTCTCTAATGTGGATGTGATGAACGAGATGTGTATTCTATCGTTGATCAACTATATAGCGTGCATCGAATGTGCGCTGTCATCTGCGCACCGACACATGCGAGCATCAACAACAGCAGGCCCGACAGGAGGCTAGCGGATCTAATGATTAGGATTAGGCTGTGGGGTGTAAGGGTTAGGATTAGGCTGCGGCTACAAGGGTTAGAAGGGTTTATGGCATTAGGTCATATCACTTGCGCCCTTTCATCGACACGCAGTAGTCAAAAACATTAGAACTGCGCAATTATGTGGGACCGCTCATGTCAGCTACATGTTGTCAAAACACATTTGCTGTGCGCGCCAATGTTGGGGTGACATTATAGGGCTGTTTTAGAGGCTACAATGGAACCTGTATGTGTATTGACCAATCAAACATATGAGGAATATTAAACTAATTTGAACAATTGTTAACTTGGAGGCTGTAATGCTTGGGCCTCCATTTTAGGGTTACAGGCCTACAACCGTAACAAAATGGATACCTTCAACCTCCAAGCACCTACGGGCTTAAAGAACGAGCTACGGGCTTGGAGGACATGCGCCCTATAAGCCTGCATGGGCTTGAATAAGGAGCTACGGGCTTGATCATTGAAGTCCGTGGGACTTGTACGGATTTTAAAATCAAAGTACAATTTGGCGATGTGCAAGCTTGAGAATGTTTTGCTATTAATCCTCATGCCCCCCTATTATGTTCCCCATCATTTACAGTGCTTTGCAGTGCTGTATTGAATATATATTGGCTTCTACAATGCTTTGTTTGCGGCCCTCCACCTCCGAACCCGTACGGGTTTTAACAAGGACGAGCCCGCGGGACTACGGGACGGAAAGTAAACCGTAAATGATATATCGGATTTGAGCTAATGTGGAAGCTTGAGAGAGTGTTGCTTTTAATCCTCATGTCCCCCATTATGATGCCTAGCATTTACGGAGCTTTACAGTGCCATCTTGAATTTATATTTGCATTTACAGTTTTCTGACTTTGCGGCCGGAAAACAAGATTTACGGGCGCTGGAAAAACGCTTCCGGCCGTTTGCATGATATGCGGCCGGCCATAAGGGGGATATCCTTGCGGCGCCGTCTATTTGAATTGCAAGGTAAAGGTAGCTCTACACGGGGCCGTAAGACGGCCGCAAGGAATCGCAGCTTTGCGGCCGTTTTACGGCCGATAATTGAATGAGGGCCCAGATATTCTATTGTGGCCAAGAATCCCTTGAATAATCAGAGTAGCCCTCATAATCAATTAAAGGGTGGCAAAAAGCAGTGCTAAGTTACAACCAAAAAAATGACAGACTTATTTCAATTGGAATTCAAGGCAAGCCATTAACATCAGTGATCCAAGTCTATACTCCAACGATGGATGCTGAAAAAGCTGAAGTTGTTGAATTGATGATATTCAACTCATCCTAAATATACACCAAGAACAAATGTTATTCTCGTCATACGATATTGTAATGCTAAAGTAGGTAACCAAAATATACTTGATTGGATGGACAATATAGAAATCAGATTGACTATACATGTTGTAGCCAAAGATGGAGGAGCTCTATACAATCAGAAACAACAAGACCTGGAACTAACTGTGGGTCAGTCCATGAGCTTCTAATTGCACAGTTCAAAGGAAAAGATGAGAAATTATCATACCAAGAGGATACAAAATAAATTATACCTACCATTAATATATAGTACAAGCGAATTGCCCATCAAAAAATGACGGCAATGAAATTGTAAGGTAGCTAATGCTGTTTGGTGTATAATAATGAAATCTATAATACATTAATAAATGAATATACTTTACGTATTTTGAAGCATTGTGTTGAAGAGCTGCAATCTGTTTTGATGTTGCTGCAGCATTAGTGGTGTGGAGCTGCTGTGTAAGCGTGCTGAATGTGTGCAGTGTAATAGTGTGCGTGCGCGAGACCAAACCGTTAGCGTAGTTGTGTACTTCCGCATTGTCGTAAAATGGAGGGTAATGTGTGGTATGCGTCTTAGCGCAAAATCCGTAGGTCTTTTGTGGTGTTTTGCGAGTTTCTTGTGGTGTTTTGCGTGTTTAAAATGCTGTAGCCTTGTTTTTGTTTTGTTCGGCGGCCATTTTTTCTCTCGCTTAGATAATTTTTTAGTGTCTAAACTCTTTTATTTTTAGTTAAATGAAGGTGTAAGTTGCTTTTTTGAGGTCCTGGATGCCCCCTCTTGCTGTAGGTAAGCTTTTTTATGTATGTGCTGTTTGTATTGTGTTTTGATTTTTTTCATGTTCTCGAGTTGCGGCCGATTTTTGCGAGGTCATAATGAGTGTTAACGTGTCTCGTATGTTGTTTGCGTTGTGAGGTAAACTTTGCGAGGGTCGCAGTTGGTGTGTCGTGTTGTTTGCGTTACAACGTAAAGTTTGCGAGGGTCGCAGTTGCTGGCAAGGAGCACCTTCGGCGCTCCATGCCAGCAACTGAGGCCCTCGCTACGCGAGCCTGCAAGCGTGAGCAACGGCTCTGGCTAGCTCGCCTGCTCACAACTATATATGTGATTGTACTATCCATGGTAAATAGAATTCCTGAAGGATATTGGACAGAGGTTTATGACCTTGTCCAGAAAAATGTAACAAAGTGTATTCCCGTACAAAAGAAAAATAAGAAGGCAAACTCTCATGAGGCTTTGATAGTAGCACATGAAAGAAGAAAAGTGAAAGGTAGTGTAGATATGAAAAGTTAGTCTAACTGAATGCAAATTTCCAGAGGATAGCAAGAAAAGACAAGGAGACATTCAATAACGGGCAATGGAAAGAGATTGAAGATAACAGAATGGGAAAGTCAAGAAATCCCTTCAAGAAAATTGTGGATCTCAAGGGAACGTTTGATGCCAAAATGGGAGAGATAAAAGACAAAAAATGGTAGTGCCTTAACAGAAGCAGATCCAATAAAGAAGAGGTGGTAGGAACTCACAGAATATCTTTATAGGAAGGATCCTAACAACATTGATAATCTCATAAATTTTTCCAATGAACTATAGCCAGACATCTTTAGAGTGAAGTTAGATGGGCCCTAGCCTTGGTAATATCAATGCTGCAGGAGTTGAAGGATTCCCAGCTGAACTGTTCATAGTCATACAAGATGATGCAGTGTCTCCAAAAAATGGAGTTTTAGAGTGCTCCAAATAACGAATAAATGCACTCATTTCAAATGCCAGCAAAGTATTGTTTAAGATCTGTCAAGCTCTGCTCCAACAGTATATGGACTGCACCAAACATACCTGCATAGAATTTCCACAGGATTGCAAGAGCTCCCCTGCAGCCTCCTTTGATTTCTCTGAACCCTCTTTATTTTCTAAACTGACTTCCAAAATGTAACAACACTGTACCCTAATTTCAAATTAATTTCACCTGAGTCAGACAATACCTTGCTGAGTATTTATACCTGCACCTGCATATCCTCCTGGCCTGATATTAGAAGTTCTCATGCTGAAAATATTAGAAGTGCACTGCAGAAGTGGTTGCTTTACTGTATTATAACACTGCGTGTATTGTAATTATGGTTAACAGTTTTTCACATTGATAATGTTCATGTTAAACGTCTATATATTTATATGTAGTTTTGTGGTAATTCAAGATATACTGTGTGACCTGATCTTTGGAGGTATAATTAAGTTATTTTTTGCACAGCCAGACCTTAGAGGGCCCCTATAGAGATGACACAAATCTTCAGCATTGAATTATTCCTGACAAGAGATGCAAAAAAAAACCCCTCTATTTACATAGTCAGATATTATAACAGTTCTACCTTTCCTTTTAGTGATCTCAGCTTCAAACTACTCATTATGTTACCATGTGATAATGTTTAATGGCATTACTGTTATTGCATGTGATAGTGTTTAATAGCATTTCTATTTAGTTACTTTGGGTTAATGTCTAATGTTACCGCTGTATTTTTCCTATGCATATTCTGTAGCCTTTTTGGTTGGGACTTACAGCCTTATTAAATTGCGATTCGGCCAATTGAAAAGGGCTCTATATAAGCACATAGCATATTTTTTTTCAGAAGTTTTTAGTTAGTGAAGACCTTGCTTTTGGATAGAAGTTCACTAACTAAAAACTTTTTACAATTTTACAAACAATTTTTTTAGAGATGTGCTTAAATAGAGCCCTTTAGAATTTGCTGAATTGCAATTTAATAAGGCTGATAATTTGTAGAACTATGTTTTTTTCCAGGATGATGGGATTCCATGCTTTGTTTGTGGCTGATTTAACTGCTGAAAGGCATCCTATTCTGTTGTCTGTTCCAACTGGTGAGGTAAAGAAGTAAACGCAGTGCATGGGCAAGGAGTTGACATCATTCTGTCACATTTACCACCCTACCAGTGTGCCTACCTTGCTGCCACTTGTTTCCGTTTTACCACTGTGCTATCTCTCTATACCAGCACTCCTATACTGATACCAGTGTTCTCAGTTGTGTTGTACATTATTTCGGCTTTGATGATTCCCCTGGCTTTTTACCTTTTGTTTGGACTGGGACTCAGAACTATGTTGTCCATGGACTCTTGTCTGTTTGCGTTTTCACTTAATTAATCATTTTGTTACTGTGCCTTGATTTTGGAAATACACATGTCAGAAGATCAAACCTCATAACTGCTTGGGAAAACACAGTGAAACAATGTAATTTTACAACTTACTGTAAAGCAGAAAATACTATCTAAAACCCAAACAACACATATGCATATAGCAATAACTGCACAGGAAAATGGGGTAAACTAATGTTCATTAATTGAAATTATATAATTGTATGTACTTTACACTTTTGTTTGTCAGTTTTCAAAGAAACAAAAAATATAATATACAAATGATACATCAAATTAATACAATAAAATATCAGAGTAACTATAAAGATGCAAAGCAGAGGCACAGTGTTGCTAAGTAATATAAATAGAAACTCTACACATGAAAACTGATTGACCTTGGTATTGGATAGAAACTGAAAAAATTATCACAACTGATTTATAAGAACTACTAAACAAAATAAAGGACAAGTGGATTTCAAGGACCTGAATCTTAGCATTATTATATGTACTTGGAACAACAGAGTAAAGAAAAAAACATTATAGCAAAAAAACTTCAAGAACATGTCAACAAACCAGTCAACATTTGCAATCATTTTATTTATTCAGGCTGCAATTATAGATTTATGTTCTTGATAATTAAAAATTAAACAGATACCATTCTAATAATTCTGCAAATGCCAACTATGTGTTATACATGTATATTGACTCTATGATGTATTACAGTTTATATGGTTAATGGTAGGTATAGCATAATTTCCATATCTGTATTAATAAATTGATGTTGATCCTCTTCTGCAGCTCTTTTGATTAATGGAAGATCCATAATAATTCCTACATCTCAGGCAGTTTATTAAAAATGTTATAAATCTTTGAAGTACTATTTTTATATTCCTCTGATATTTATTATTAAATAACATTTATGATCTTTCAGGAGTCTCTTGAATATAATCAGTTCAATATTACCATATTGCCTCCCTTATCAACACTTATTAAACGATAAAACAATAATACGATTATTTTTTAGCAAATTCAGAGCTAATTGTTCCTTTTTAGCTAAATTATCTTTGCTTCTATATTTTATTGGGAGTGACTATAAGTATTTTATTACACTTTATACAAATATTAAATATTCATCTTTATTGTTAAGGGAAGGAGTATATTTACTTTTTTTTTTACTTTAATTCTGTGAATGGACCCCTCAAATTTGGTAGCTGTTGAGCCTGTAACACCTCATTTATGTTACCTCACTAGTTAGCAGTGTCCTAATTAATGGCTATATAATTTTTTTTTTGCGGTTATTTTTTTCTATTTTTGTTTAATTGTGAAGATGTTTTTCTTAAGTTGGTCTTTCTTATAATTTGGGTTAGGTCCATAAATACTATTTCTTAGGATATGGGTAGAGCTATTAATGGTTGCCTAAGTAACTGAATTGCATAATTGATCATATGAGGGTGTGTGACCCGTGACGAATTTCAGCAAACACAGAGAAGAATCATTGGGCCGTTCTCAAAATTGTGACATCATTTGGATGAGCAATTGTTAAACTGAGTATATTTTGGTCTGAGCAAACCTATCTAGAAAAAGGTAGATGCAACAATATCAAATGCTGCTCTAAAAATATGTTAATGGGTTTGTGGAGTGAATCAAATTTTTTTTAAAATAGGAAGTAAGTCAAAGAATCTCTATCCCCAGCTGTATATATATTTATGACAAGGTGGTTTATGTGGGGATATATGGATGATTGTTGATCCCCTATCATCCAATTAGTTTGCTTCTACAGTCCTAATATTATTGTTTCATTATTAAAATAATAACAATAATTGTCAAGTAGTATTACTTATTATTCAGTTTATGTAATATAGAAATTTAATTTAATTACACAAGCACTTACACACTTATCTTTATAGTAGACTGGGCAAGTCCTGAAGAGCCCCAAACAGGCCAGGATTTTTAGGATGTCCCTGCTGCATACAGGTGTGTGAATCGATTCTTCAGTGATCCTGATTGACTAACATATGCACAGAAATGATATCCTCAAATACTGGCCTTTGTGGGTCTCTCCAGGACCGGACTAGCCCACCTCTGCTTTATAGAAATTAGATTTAGTAGTGAAATATATATCAAAAAATGATGACCCAATATGTAGATTACATAGATGTTAAGTAGGAGGCATCGTTTATTAAGAATCATTAAAGGTTAAGTTTTAAAGATTTGTTATGCCTCAGATTATTATTATAATGAATTGATAGTATAGTGTGCAACCCAATGGGATCTCTGTTTCTTGTTCTAATTATTAGCGTTGCATATAATTAATAGGTTAAAAATAGTGATGTCGCGAACATCAAATTTTCGGTTCGCGAACAGCGGACGCGAACTTCCATCAAATGTTCGCGAACGGGCGAACCCGGCGAACCGCCATAGACTTCAATGGGCAGGCAAATTTCAAAACCCCCAGGGACTCTTTCTGGCCACAATAGTGATGGGAAAGTTGTTTCAAGGGGACTATCACCTGGACTGTGGAATGCCGGAGGGGGATCCATGGCAAAACTCCCACAGAAAATTACATAGTTGATGCAGAGTCTGGTTTTAAGCCATAAAGGGCATAAATCACCTAACATTCCTAAATTGTTTGGAATAACATGCTTTAAAACATCAGGTATGATGTTGTATTGATCAGGTAGTGTAAGGGTTACACCCGCTTCACAGTAACAGACCAATCTCCCCGTTTAATGCACCGCAAACAACCGCAAACAGTCCCTTTGCACCACCGCAAACTCCGCATTTTCACAAGGTTGGATACCAAGCTAGCCATGTCCCGTTCCTTGTCCTCACTGATGTCATTGAAGGTCTCTTCCTCCACCCAGCCACCAAGGGTCCCTGAAAGGTGACAACAAGCCCCCTGGGACGCCTGCTGTGTTTGGTCTTCCATCTCCTCAAAGCCACCTTCCTACTCTGACTCCTCTTCTTCAGACTCCTCTCTCTGCGTTGCCTCTGTCTGCGTTATTATAAGGTGTGTACTGTTAAGTAGTACTATTCCTATTGGTTTAATCCCTGTTACGTCCACTATTAGGGGACGTGTATATGGCATTGATTTTTGGAACAGGGAGATGGAAAAAGATGCTTGGTCGGTCCTCCCACTTTAAATTTGGGGCACTGCGCGTGCAATCTAAGGTGCCACCAGATAGGAGTGGTGTGTTCAGTTGTACTATTTATTCCAATCGGATTCAATAAAGCCAATAAACCTTGCATGTTACTAGCCAGGAAACTATAAACCAAAACAACACAAAATAGGATACTTCAAATTAAGACCTCGAAGGGAGAAAAAACAACGAACCCAAATAAGATCCAGAAGATTTTTACAAAATTTTACAATACCCTTTATACGGAAACAAAACACATAGATCTACACAAAATGAGGGGATTTCTTAATTCCTGTGATCTCCCCTTAATAGAAGAAAATGACTTAGAGACTTTAAATGCCAAAGTGACCCTAGAGGAAGTGAGAAAAGCAGTCCAGGACCTCAAACCTGGTAAGTCACCAGGCCCAGACGGGTACACCAATTTATATTATAAAAAATGTATAGATATATTAGGCCCGCACTTGGTCACTCTAACAGAGTTCTAGAAGGCAAGCAAACACCAGCAGAGCTGAACAGGGCAGATATCGCTCTATTCCCTAAGGAGGGTCGAGATGCCCTAGAACCAAAAAACTACAGGCCATTATCATTACTAAACTGTGATACAAAGATCCTGTCAAAAATAATAGCGGATAGAATGTCATCCTTCTTGCCTAAGTTTATACATAATGACCAAGTAGGCTTTGTCTCCCACAGGCAAGCGGGAGACAACATTAGAAAAGTCATGAACCTACTGTACCACACCAAAGCCTCTAAAATTCAAGCCTGTCTTATGGCCTTTGACATTGAAAAGGCGTTTGATTCCCTGGAGTGGACTTACTAATACGCCACGCTTGAAAAATTTGGTATTAAAGGCCATTTCATAAATCTCATACACTCATTATACAAATCATCCAGGGCAAGGTTACAGATTCCGGGAGATGAGAGATCCTTAATTAAAATAGAAAGAGGAACAAGACAGGGGTGCCCCCTTTCTCCCCTTCTATTTGCAATAGCAATAGAACCCCTGGCTCAGACAATTAGGGCCAACGCTGGGATCACAGGCATAAAAATAGGCCATCACCATTTCAAAACTTGTCTATTTGCAGACGACCTGCTGTGTATGCTCTCAAACCCTACCCAATCGGTCCCAGAGTTGATTCGAACTATGGAGGAGTTTGGTCAGTTTTCTGGCCTTAAACTGAACATAGAGAAGACAGAAGCACTAGCGATTGACTTAACAGCAGTAGAGAAGCAGGGTCTCCAAGAGAAGTTTAATATTAAGTGGGATAAGAACCACATAAACTACCTGGGAATCCGACTAACCCCTAAGCTAGAGGACTTGTACAAAGCCAACCACTCCAAACTTTATAAAACAATAATTAATGAGCTGAGTAAATGGACAAAGTATAGGTTATCATGGCTGGGGAGAATAAATAGGATAAAAATGAATGTCCTTCCTAGGTTGCTCTACATATTTCGAACTCTCCCGATCCCGATTAAATAAAAAGAATTCGAAAATATTCAAAGGAAAATATTTCAGTTTATCTGGAACCACTCTCCCTCACGCATCACAAAGAAAATGATGTACCTTCCTAAGTCAGAGGGGAGACTATCGTGTCCAAACTTAAAATATTACCACAAGGCAGCTCAGATATCTTTCCTCCCAATAGCACATTCTATAGGGCATCAACCGGCCTGGGTGTATTTAGAGAACCGCACTTTAAGGACCTTAACCTGGGACAAGGTGGCTTGGCTATCAGAATTGCCTCAGAGCCTTAAAAACTCGCCAAACCCCATAATCAGACACTGACTATCATACAGGAAATGGGCCAAGAAACACACAGGTTTATTCCCTGGATCCACCCAAATGACCCCAATTCTTGACCACCCTCAGGCCCCGAAACACATGAGCACAACATCACAACACTGGTGGATGTCAAGGAAACTAGATAGACTGGGAGACTGGTTAGTAAATGCCAGATGCTCACCTATGAGGAACTGAGGGACAATTATGAGCTACCGCTGTCAGAACATTACAATTACTGTAGGCTGAGGCATTTCACACACTCCCTGACCCAGAAACAGGGGACACCGGTCTTAAATTGGTTCTCCAAAATTTTTAAAGATAAACCTCTATCAAGGGGGATCATTGATTCGCTTTACAAATATAAAACATTTGTTACTGGTTGAAGCGACACTGGGGGGAAGGACCGGAGTGGGGGAGCCCTGGAGACCCTTCAGAAGCAACCGGCGGCAAAATCATCCCAGGAAAGGAGAGGTTGCTTACTGAAGCCTGCCCTAGGGTAACCCAAGGGTGATTGCCCAGGTTAGATATTGTAAATAATAAGCTAATACTGCTGGAGGGATGATAACTAATAGGACTTTGGTGTTTCCTGCAGATATACTCTTTACTATTGTCTGTTTTACCATGTTTTAGGTATCTCTTAAATTGCAATCACAGTAAAAAATAAGAAAAATTATTAACATAAAAAGTAAAAATAAGAAGGACTAGCCAGCTAGCTTTCACAAAATGTCTTTATTGTAAATATGTATTTTTGCACAACTGTTACGCAAGACTGTTCAAAAATGCTTTATTTTTCATTACATGCTGTACGCCTTCTGACAATAAAAGAATTTAAATGCAAAAATTAGGTATTGTTGCAGCGACCAGAAAAATTGATGTTAGTTTGCCAGGCAGAAAGTGCCCTAAAACATTGCGTCTTGAACCCTAGTTGGTGGCGGATAAGTCACGCAAGTCATCCGGCATTCAGGGATAAAATACAGCAGCGTGTGGACCATTGTTAGCTCAAGGAAGCTCATCTATCAGGCTTTTTTTAATCGAATGTATCGCCCACTGTCAGTCCCTTCGGGATCTAGAATCTAGAATTTTTTGACCTAGGTGACTTCTCTACTCAGTGACAAAACCTCCTGCTGCACTGAAGGTCCATTCTGACAGGACACTTGAAGCGGGGCAGGACAGAAGTTCTATGGCAAATTGGGATAGCTCAGGCCACAGGGCAAGCGTGCACACCCAGTAGTCAAGGGGTTCATCGCTCCTCGTAGTGTCGATATCTGCAGTTAAGGCGAGGTAGTCTGTTACCTGACGGTCGAGTCATTCTTTGAGGGTGGACCCCGAAGGGCTGTGGCGATGCATAGGACTTAAAAAGCTCTGCATGTCCTCCATCAACAACACGTCTGTAAAGCGCCCTCTCCTTGCCGGCGTGGTCATGGGAGGAGGAGGATTATGTTCACCTCTTCTGCTGTTAGATTGCCGTTGTGCTGTGACATCACCCTTAAACTCTGTGTAAAGCATACTTTTTAATTTATTTTGGAAGTGCTGCATCCTTTCCGACTTGTGGTAATTCAGTAACATTTAAGGCACTTTCTGCTTATACCGGGGGTCTAGTAGCGTGGACACCCAGTAAAGGTTGTTCTCCTTCATCCTTTTTATACGAGGGTCCCTCAACAGGCACGACAGCATGAAAGACCCCATTTGCACAAGGTTGGATGCCGAGCAAGTCATGTCCCGTTCCTCGTCCTCAGTGATCTCACTGAAGGTATGTTCTTCACCCCAGCCACGTCCAACACCACGGGTACCAGATAGGTGGCAACGAGCACCCTGGGATGTTGTGGTTGGTCTTCCTCCTCCTCCCTTAAAGCCACATTCCTCCTCTGACTCCTCTTCCTCACAATCCTCTTCCAGCGTTGCCGCAGGTCCTGCAAGCGATGCTAATAAGGCTGTTTCTGGTGGTGATGGTGACCACAACTCTTCCTCTTCACGCTCATCTATGGCCTGATCCAGCACTCTTTGCAGGGCATGCTCCAGGAAGAATGGTATGATGTCGCTGATGGTGCCCTCGTTGCGACTGACCAGGTTTGTCACCTCCTCAAAAGGACGCATAAGCCTACAGGCATTGCGAATGAGCGTCCAGTAACGTGGCAAAAAAATCGCTAGCTCCGCAGAGGCTGTCCTAGCACTACAAATACTCGTTAACAGCCTTTTCTTGTTGGAGCAGGCGGTCGGGCTGTCTAAAATCAAGCGCCTCACTGGCATGTTGTTTCGCCGCTGGATATCTGTAAAGTGCGCCATAGCCGTGTAGGAACGCCTGAAATGGCCACACACCTTCCTGGCCTGCTTCAGGACGTCCTGTAAGCCTGGGTGCTTATGCACAATGCATTGTACAATCAGATTACACACATGTGCCATGCACGGCACATGTGTTAATTTGGCCAAATTCAATGTCGCCAACAAATTTCTTCCGTTGTCACAAACCACTTTGCCGATCTCCAGTTGGTGCGGAGTCAGCCACTGATCCACCTGTGCGTTCAGGGCGGACAGGAGTGCTGGTCCGTTGTGACTCTCTGCTTTCAGGGAAGTCAACCCCAAGACGGCGTGACACTGCCGTATCCGTGATGTGGAATAGTACCCGTGGAGCTGGGGGGTGCCGTTGATGTGGAGCAAGACATAACAGCAGCAGAAGAGGACTCAGCCGAGGAGGTTATGGAAGAGGATGGAGTAGGAGGAGTAGAGGAGGTGGCAGCAGGCCTGCCTGCAAGTCGTGGCGGTGTCACCAACTCCTCTGCAGAGCCACGTATTCCATGTTTGGCAGCCCTCACCAAGTTTACCCAATGCGCAGTGTAGGTGATATACCTGCCCTGACCATGCTTTGCAGACCAGGTATCAGTGGTCAGATGGACCCTTGCCCCAACACTGTGTGCCAGAGATGCCATTACTTCCTTTTGCACAATCGAGTACAGGTTGGGGATTGCCTTTTGTGCAAAGAAATTTCGGCCGGGTACCTTCCACTGCGGTGTCCCAATAGCTACAAATTTTTTGAACGCCTCAGACTCCACCAGCTTGTATGGTAAAAGCTGGCGGGCTAAGAGTTCAGACAAGCCAGCTGTCAGTTGCCGGGCAAGGGGGTGACTTTGTGACATTGGCTTCTTACGCTCAAACATGTCCTTGACAGACACCTAACTGTGGGCAGATGAGCAAAAACTGCTCAGGGTGAGACACGGAGTGGCGGATAGTTGAGAGGGGGCAAGCAGGGCAGCATTGGTAACGTGGCTGAAGATGCTGGACCAGGAGGAGGATGGCGGCTTTGACTTTGTGTGCTGCTTGTACTCATGTGTTGATCCCATAGGCGTTTGTGATGTGACATCATGTGCCTTCGCAAAGAAGTTGTACCTAGGTGGGTGTTGGACTTCCCACGACTCAGTTTCTTTTCGCACAGGTTGCAAGTGGCATCGCTGTTGTCACAGGCAAAAACACAAAAAAATTGCCACACTGCTGAGCTCTGCAATGACGGCATTCTGGTGGTGGCAACAGCATGCATTGACTGGCGTGCTGTCTGGCTGACCCCGAGTGCCGATGCATGCTGTCTGACTGTGCCACAAGCTACTTGTGACGACCTCCCCCTGCTTCCAACTCGTCTCCTCCTCCTCTCTGTCTTCCCATCTGAACTTTCCTCCTGTTCTTCTTCCCTTATAGCGGGCACCCACGTGACATCCACGGATGCATCGTCATCATCAACCGCTTCACTTGTATCTGACCTCTCAACAAAGGAAACAGCACCGGGTACAACATGATCATCATCATCAGACCGTACGTCCATGTGTGTAATGCTGCCTGACTGGGACATATCCCTGTTATCTACATCCTCTGGCACTAATGTTTGTGCATCACTCATTTCTTCCAACGGATATGTAAATAACTCTGCTGACGGATCAAGTGAAGCGGCTGTGGTGCTAGTGTTGGTGGTGGCGGCAGGCGGGCAAGTGGTAACTGGAGAGGTGCCCAAAGCTAAGCTGGAGGAGGATGGTGCATCTAGGTTCCGAGCGGAAGCTGTAGAAGATTGGGTGTCCTGTGTTAGCCAGTCAACCATGTCCTCGGAACTTTTCAAGTTCAGGGTACGTTGCCTCTGAATACTAGGCATTATTCTAGGGCCAAAGGGAATCACAGCACCACGACCACGACGGCCCCTGTGGGGTGGCCTACCTCTGCCTGTCATTTTTTTTCCGATTAGTGGTACTATGCGTGCAAGCTACTGTGACACCAGATATGAGTGTCACTGTGCACTGGCAAAAGTTGGCAGAGTAGGCGCTGTAGGCCTCACACACACGCCTGTAGGCAGGCAACTGATATTCAATCGATTACAGTAAAAAAAGGGTTATTTTATTTCACTGTACACTAGGTTGCACCAGATATGAGTGTCACTGTGCACTGGCAAAAGTTGTCAGAGTAAGCGCTGTTGGCCTCACACACACACCTGTAGGCAGGCAACTGATATTTCATCGATTACAGTAAAAAAAGGGTTCTTTTATTTCACTGTACACTAGGTTGCACCAGATATGAGTGTCACTGTGCACTGGCAAAAGTTGGCAGAGTAGGAGCTGTAGGCCTCACACACACGCCTGTAGGCAGGCAACTGATATTCAATCGATTACAGTAAAAAAAGGGTTCTTTTATTTCACTGTACACTAGGTTGCACCAGATATGAGTGTCACTGTGCACTGGCAAAAGTTGGCAGAGTAGGAGCTGTAGGCCTCACACACACGCCTGTAGGCAGGCAACTGATATTCAATCGATTACAGTAAAAAAAGGGTTCTTTTATTTCACTGTACACTAGGTTGCACCAGATATGAGTGTCACTGTGCACTGGCAAAAGTTGGCAGCGTAGGTGCTGTAGGCCTCACACACACGCCTGTAGGCAGGCAACTGATATTCAATCGATTACAGTAAAAAAAGGGTTCTTTTATTTCACTGTACACTAGGTTGCACCAGATATGAGTGTCACTGTGCACTGGCAAAAGTTGGCAGAGTAGGCGCTGTAGGCCTCACACACACGCCTGTAAGCAGGCAACTGATATTCAATCGATTACAGTAAAAAAAGGGTTCTTTTATTTCACTGTACACTAGGTTGCACCAGATATGAGTGTCACTGTGCACTGGCAAAACTTGGCAGAGTAGGCGCTGTAGGCCTCACACAAACGCCTGTAGGCAGGCAACTGATATTCAATCGATTACAGTAAAAAAAGGGTTCTTTTATTTCACTGTACACTAGGTTGCACCAGATATGAGTGTCACTGTGCACTGGCAAAAGTTGGCAGAGTAGGCGCTGTAGGCCTCACACACACGCCTGTAGGCAGGCAACTAATATTCAATCGATTACAGTAAACAAGGGTTCTTTTATTTCACTGTACACTAGGTTGCACCAGATTTGAGTGTCACTGTGCACTGGCAAAAGTTGGCAGAGTAGGCGCTGTAGGCCTCACACACACGCCTGTAAGCAGGCAACTCATATTCAATCGATTACAGTAAAAAAAGGGTTCTTTTATTTCACTGTACACTAGGTTGCACCAGATATGAGGGTCACTGTGCACTGGCAAAAGTTGGCAGAGTAGGCGCTGTAGGCCTCACACACACGCCTGTAGGCAGGCAACTGATATTCAATCGATTACAGTAAAAAAAGGGTTCTTTTATTTCACTGTACACTAGGTTGCACCAGATATGAGTATCACTGTGCACTGGCAAAAGTTGGCAGAGTAGGCGCTGTAGGCCTCACACACACGCCTGTAGGCAGGCAACTGATATTCAATCGATTACAGTCAAAAAAGTGTTGTTTTATGTCACTGTACACTACGGTTGCACCAGATATGAAGTATCACTGTGAACTGGCAAAACTTGGCAGAGTAGATGCAATAGGCTTCACACACACGCCTGTAGACAGGCAATTGCTATTCAATCTATTACAGTCAAAAAAGTGTTGTTTTATTTCACTGATCACAATATAAGCTGTGAGCCTGACACAGACAGGCAACTGAAATTAGATTACAGGAGAAAAATGGTTGTTTTCAATGTATGGTACACCACCAGGTATGAGTAGTGAAAATAAGCACAATATAAGCTGTTAGGTGTTAGCCTGTCACACACACACGCTGGCAGGCAGGCATATGCAATTAGATTACACAGAAAGAAATTATAAAATAAAATAAATGATGTTCTTGCCCTAAAAAGGGCTTTTTGGGTTGCTGTCCTTGCAGCAGATATCAGATGAGTCCTTCAGGTCGGTAATGGAAGCTAAATACACAGCCTGGTTATCTATTTCCCTATTAAATCTCCAGCAGCTACACTATCTGTCCTCTCACAAGGAATGCAGTTTCAGAATGATTCTAAAATGTATGCTGTCCTTCAGATGGAAGGCTCTGGAAGGGAGTGTATGCTGCTGATTGGCTGGAATGTGTCTGCTGACTGTGAGGTGCAGGGTCAAAGTTTCCTCAATGATAAAGTATAGGGGGCAAACCGAAAAGCGCATGTGTTTGCCGTCCGCTGCGAACTCGAACATGCCAAAATCGCCGCGAATAGTCCGTGGGCGAACTGTCTGCGACATCTCTAGTTGAAAAAGTTACCTTGAAACAGCATATATTTTAAAGACATTACTGTTGTTTTAGGCATGTTACATTGCAATAAAAATACAGTACAATATATTAAAACAAATAATTGTAACTTAAATGGGTCTAGTATGATTCTTTAGTAAGCAGGATATGCTATAAATAAAGCCAATACAGTTTGTGGATTAAGTTTCTTTGTTGAAAGATTTAAGCGACACATTTTATGCAGCTATGTTCCTGGAAACTTATATTTAACTCCCCAAACATTTAATAGACAAATAAACAAAATAAGCAATTTGTATACATTGGTTATTATTCTCACTACAAAGATAAGTTACCATTAAGAATGCTCAAAGCTGTATAATTGTTTCAATGTTTAAATGTTCATGTGTTGGAGCACAGTTTCAACCAAAACAAAAAGGTGGACTGCTAATGAAAGAAGAGGAAACAAGTAACTCCTCTCTATCTCAATGATGGTATTTTTCAGAGACAAAAGCCATCCAGGATGAAATTTTAAAGTTTGAGATACTTCCTCTTTTGCCAAGCTAATAAGGTAATGCCTAAATGTACTTCAGGTTTCCCAGTTATATAGAAGCTGTGGAGAACAAGTGGTACAAAAGTAAGACATACTGAAGGACTATTCAAGAGAAGGTCCACACCAACAGTTAGCATTGTCTGTATGAGTGTTAAAGCAATCATGCATCAGCCAGCGCTACCCTCCCACCCAACGTGCGGCAGTTTTTATTTTAACCATTTTTGCTGCTAACTGGAGTATTTGCAAGAGATGTGGGTGTTCAGTTGTGTTAGGATCTTAAAGCACTAGTAATGAGAAATACCTTCAGACTCGAGTAAGCCAGTTGTTTGCTATTTTGATCATGTGCAGTTTCAGTTTAGTACTGGAAATTAAATTGCAGTTGTCATGTAAAAAACTAAAGGATAAGAAAAGATAGTTGTAAACTAGCTATTTCAATAACTTGGAGACTAGATGGGATAGACCAATAAGTCCGTTTTTAGAAAATTATGTAGGTTTGAAATAAGTCTTTAAGTTGGGTGCGTTATTTAAGTTGGGTGCGAAATATATTAAGGATGGATATGTGCCAGTGCAAAATGAGAGGATAATAATATCAGTAAGGATTGGGATTAAGGTTGCGTCTTCTTTATTAAAATTAGTTGCATTTAAGCTTCTCACAAGAATTATAAGGCTGATTTATAATGAATTCAGTGCTATTTTTATTTTGCTCCAAATTCTGATTACAAATACATCCATTTTTAGTTTTCAGAGAAATATGGTAAATATAAAAGCATAGGGCACCCAAAATATCTTTAAACAGCTATGAAGCAAACAGCAATCAATGTATTTCAAAGATTCATGTGTGAAGGGATCTATATCTATCTATCTATCTATCTATCTATATATATATATATATATATCACATATTATAATTGTTGAACTACAAGACGTTGTCACACTTTGCGTGATGCGTACAACTTAGGCGATGAGCACTAAAGGCGCTCATCGCCTGCAAGCCTCACGTAGCGAGCCGTTAAGCTACTAAAACTCGCAGCTCTTGGGCGATCAGAGCCGAAGGCGCTTATTGCCTGCAAGCCTCGCGAGGCGAGCAGTGGAGGCAATGAAACACGCGGGACTTAGCCTCCAAACACTTAGAAAACGTGGGATCGCCTTAGGTTGCAAAGAGTTGACGTATGCGGGACTTAAAAAAAAAAACATTTACAAGACATGCAATACGAGATAGGAAAAATACGAAGTTAACGGCCGAACCATACAAATTGAAAAACACAATAAACACACAAAAAAAAAAATACAAACTTAAAAAAAAAACATCACACACAGCACGGGGAACAGCCATGATGTCAGGGAGTGAGGTGGAACGTGAATTTAAGACGCTTTTAGCGAGTTCCGGCATTCAAAAATCGCCTAAGTGAGAAAAAAATGGCGGCCAAACAAAATGAAAGCGAGGCTACACGACCTTGGATCACTCAAAACACCGCCAACCGTGTACCACTTTCACCCAGGAACGTACGAGGAACAAAATAGACTATTACAAATGACGGCAAATGCTCGCGAATCACGTAGCACATTCACAAACGACGCTATTTTACAACCCTAACTTGCAACTAACAACATTACTCATCTAAAGTAGCGCTTTAAACAAATAAACCAACCGTTTGCCCTCACGCATGCAGCCTATTTCTAATGGGACATTCATAAAACTATGTCCTCAGGCCAGCAACAGTCCAACTGAACATGTTATGCTGCAGGACAATAAAAATAGATTATTACCTCTTCAGGCTATTGATTGTTACATATATTACTTAGAAAAAGGTAAACTATATTAATTTATTATTCAATTAATTCATTAATTAGTATATAAAAAATATACAGAGAAGCCAAAGGACACGCGAGGAGAGGCTCGCAATGAGCGCCGAAGGTCCTTAGAGTATAAAAAGCTTAACATTGTGTGCCAAACAGCATTGCCATGGCTTCAAATTTTATTGAACGCAATTTTTTGATAAGCAAGTTGCTAGTATAAATATAACTAGCGACTTGCCCTTCAAAAAATTACGGCAATAAAATTGTGAGGCAGGTAATGTTGTTTGTGTGCAATATAAATTTTGTTGGTGTTCCAAGATCCTTCAGCGCTCACTGCGAGCCTCGCGGTGAGCGCCTTCGGTGCTCATCACGAGGGTCTTGGTGGTTTGTGTGCTATGAGCAACGTTGTGTTTTTTTTTTTCTATGCCAATGTATAATTATTAAAATAAGAAATGAATATACTTTACTTATTGTGAAGTAATATATGCAGGAAGCATTGTGTTGAAGAGCTAGCAATCTGTTTTCATGTTGCTGCAGCATAAGTGCTGTGGAGCTGCTGTGTAAGTGTCATGAATGTGTGCAGTGTGTAGTGTAAATAGTGTGCCTGGGCGAGCCAAATCCATTAGGGTAGCTGTGTACTTCCGGATTGTGTAAGTTAGTGTTGTAAAATGGCGCCTAATGTGTGGTACGCGGCTGTGGCTGATTTTGCGTCCTTGTTTTCTGATGTCGTCCGACTTTCTTGGAAAATCCTTAGGTGTTTGGTGGTGTTTTGCGTGTTTAGGGTGCTTTAGCCTCGTTTTCGTTTTGTTCGGGGCCATTTTTTCTCTTGCTTAGGTGATTTTTGGTTGTCTAAACTTTGTAATTTGGACTTAAATCGAGGTGTAACTTCACTTGCAAAGGTCCTGGGTGCACCCCCTTGCTGTGGTTAAGCTTTTTATGTGTTTGTTGTGTGTATTTATTGTGTTTGTAATGTTTTTCGGGTCACGCAGGTTGCGCCCTTGTTTTCGGATCTCATATGTCTTTTTCGTAAAATCCGTAGGTGTTTGGTGGTGTTTTGCGTCTTTAGAGTCCTGTAGCCTCGTTTTTGTTTTTTTCGGCGGCCATTTTTTCTCTTGCTTAGGGGATTTTTGGGTGTCTAAACTCTTTTATTTCGAGTGAAATTGAGGTGTAAGTTCAGTTTTCGAGGTCCTGGCTGCCTCCCCTTGCTGTAGGGGTAACCTTTATATGTATGTTTTGTGTGTATTTATTGTGTTTTTAAGGTCCTATTTTTGCGAGGTCCTAATGGGTCGTAACGCGTCTCGTATTTGTTTGTCGTAAATTTTGCGAGGTCCGCAGTTGCTGGCAAAGAGCGTCTTCGGCGCTCCTTGCCAGCAACTGCTGCGAGGGCTTGCTACTCGAGCCCGCAGCGTTAGCAACAACCCACATGCTCACAACTATTTATGTAATTGAAGAGTGAAACAGCCGTGATCAAGTAATTTCGCAATTATTAATATTTATATATATAGATTATTAATGAGTATTGCAGTGTAATTTGACACCTTTTGTGTTAAACAAACATCTTATTTATAATGACAAGTTTTTGACAGGTTCAGCCTCTCTTTAAAAAGTCTCAAGTAATACTAACATGAGATGGAACCCTCAGTTTGAGTAAAAACAGCAGATGCAAAGAGTGGAGACAGCATCTGACCTCATCAGTTAAATACATATAGAGGGAATAAACACAACATAGAAAAGGAAACATATGTACACATACTATATACACATATACATCAATATATATATGAAGAAACAGAACACTGTAGTCCACAGTGATACCTTTCCTGTTGGACAAAAATCTCACTAAGACTGCTAAGTCTGTTATATTATAAGAATAAAAATCACATGAAATTCTGATAATGTGTTAGAAAACCCAAGTCCATACAGTAGGGGGGAAAAGTATTTGATCCCCTGCTGATTTTGAACTTTTATCCACTGACAAAGAGATGATTAGTCTATAATTTTAATGGTAGGCGTATTTTAACAGTGAGAGACAGAATACCAAAAAAAACCAAGAAAACTGCATGTCGTAAAATGTTATAAATTGATTTGCAGGTCAATGAGGGAAAAAAACATTTGACCACTTCGACTTAGTACTTGGTGGCAAAACACTTTTTGGCAATCACAGAAGTCAGACGTTTCTTGTAGTTGGCCACCAGGTTTGCACACCTCTCAGGAGGGATTTGTAGATCCATCATTAAGGCTTCGAGGCTGATGTTTGGCAACTCGAACCTTCAGCTCTCTCCACAGATTTTCAATGGGATTAAGATCTGGAGACTGGCTAGGCCTTTTTGTGGCTTCTTATTGAGCCACTTCTTTGTTGCCTTGGCTGTGTGTTTTGGGTCATTGTCATACTGGAATACCCATACACGACCCATTTTCAATGCCCTGGCTGAGGGAAGGAGGTTCTCACCCAAGATTTGACGGTACATGGCCCCGTCCATCATCCCTTTGATGCTGTGCAGTTGTCCTGTCCCCTGAGCAGATAAACACCCCCAAATCATAATGTTTCCACCTCCATGTTTGACGGTGGGGATGGTGTTCTTGGGGTTACAGGCAGCATTCTTCCTCACACAAACACAGCAAGTTAAGTTGATGCCAAAGAGCTTGTTTTTTGGTCTCATTTGACCACAACACTTTCACCCAGTTCTCCTCTGAATCATTCAGTTGTTCACTGGCAAACTTCAGACGGGCCTGTACATGTGCTTTCTTTAGCAGGAGGGCCTTGCAGCCACTGCAGGATTTCAGTCCTTCACAGGCGTAGTGTGTTACCAATTGTTTTCTTGATAACTATGGTCCCAGTTGCCTTGAGATCATTAATAAGATCCTCCAGTGTAGTTCTGGGCTGATTCCTCACCATTCTCATGATCACTGAAACTCCACAAGGTGAGATCTTGCATGGAGCATCAGACCGAGGGAAACTAGCAGTTATTTTGTGTTTCTTCCATTTACGAATAAAGTTGTCACCTTCTCACCAAGCTACTTGGCGATGGTCTTGTAGCCCATTACAGCCTTGTGTAGGTCTACATTTGTGTCCCTGACATCCTTGGACAGCTCTTTGGTCTTGGCCATGGTGGAGAGTTTGGAATCTGATTGCTTTTGTGGACAGTTGTCTTTTATATAGGTAACAAGATGAGATTAGGAGCACTCCCTTTAAGAGAGTGCTCCTAATCTCAGCGTGTTACCTGTATAAAAGACACCTGGGAGACAGAAATCTTGCTGATTGATAGGAGATCCAAATCAAATTTCCCTCACTGACCTACAAATCAATATATAATTTTTTGACATGCATTTTTCTTGTTTTTGTTTTGTTATTCTGTCTCTCATTGTTAAAATGCACCTACCATTACAATTATAGACTGACCATTTCTTTGTCAGTGGACAAACGTTAAAAATCAGCAGGGGATCAAATACTTTTCCCCCCACTGTATTAAGTCTTGTATTTTTAGTGTTGCAGAATGGGATCATCTTTATTTCAAATACTTTTCTCTCTTAGATGTTGTTAAATTTTCCTCTGAGTATTTTGACTTTTAAGTTTTGGATTGAGTGATCATTCTGGCTCAAATGGTGTCCCACTGGGCTACAATAACTGTCTTCATTATGCTTTCTTAGTGAATGCCCGTGTAAATTCATCCTTGAGAGCATTTTTTGGCTAGTTTCTCCAATGTAACAGCCTGCGTCACATAAAGTACATTGTATAAACCACATTAGACAATGTGCATGTATATGATTCTTTGATGTTATAGGCCTTGGTGTTACTGTATATATGGCTCAGTCATCATTACACATGAGTTGACATAATTTACAGGCACGTTTGTTACAAGCTTTAGTTTTATTTTTTAGATTCAGTTGTTCATTCGACAATTTTCTGCTGAAAAGTTTTTGTTTCAGGTCTGGTGGTTGTTAAAATGCAAGGATGGGAGGTTTTGTGAATATATCTCTTAATTCAGTATTTTCAATTAGTAATAGTTGTAAATCTTTGATTATTTTCAGTATTTTCTAAAATTGGATAGTATTTTGTATTTGGTATTTTGATGGCAGTGGTTATTTTTTGGGCAATAATACAGGGTTTGAAATATTCAGACAGTGTTTTTACATTTTTATCACAGTCTCCAGTGTTCGAACAATTCTGATGGTATCTAACAGCTTGACTATGGATGATGGCTTGTTTTGTATGGGAGGGATAAAAACTGGAGCTGTGTAGGTAACTGTGTAGTTTTCCTATATACAGATGAGTGGAGAGTGCCATTGGTGATGGATATAGTAGTACATAGAAAGTTTACCAATTCTGTAGAGAAATCCATTTTACGTTTTATAGATGAATGCAAGGCATTGAATGAACTGTGGAAGTCTCTGAGTTTGCTTTCTCCTTCTGTCCATATGATTAACAGATCATCTATGGAACGGTATTATTTGTATGGTTTGTTAATGGATACATGGATAAGAATGTTTCTTCTAGATTGGCCATAAATAGATTTGCGTATTATGGAGCCATTGTGATACCCATGGCAGTTACCATCATCTGTAGATAGGTATCTATGTTAAAAGTAAAATAGTTGTGGGTAAGGATATATTATATTAGTTTAACAATAATATCAGGGCCATATTTATTGTTTTGTATGTTTGTTGAAAGAAACTTAAAGCATGCCTCAGTGCCATCTTTGTGTGGGTTGTTGAGTTTGTTGAGAAAGTCAGTGGTGTCTTGTATATAGCTGCTGGTGTTACTAACTAATGGTTTAAGGATGTTTTCAACAAATCCAAATATCTGTTCAGTCAGTGTGTCCATACCTGTAACAATTGGTCTCCCTGGGTTGCCTGGTTTGTGGATTTTTGGCAGTATGTAGAAATTCCAAGTTGTGGGATTGGTGGGGATGAGTTGTCTTATTTCTTATTATGTATTTCTAGGGAATGTTTTGAGGAATTGCTTAAATTGAACAATATATTTTTCTGTAGGGTCCTGGTATATGTACACATTCACACATAGTTACATAGTAATTGAGGTTGAAAAAAGACTTTTAGCCCATCAAGTTCAACCTTTTAAGATCTCCTCTGATCTGCAATATGCAGATTAGTTGTTACAGTATATACTGGAGTATAAACCAAGTTTTTCAGCGCTTATTTTAAGGCTGAAAAGGGCCCCCTCGGCTTATACTCGAGTCACCACCCCGTGTCTTTCTTTCCCCCATGTCTCTCTTTCCACCATGTGTTACGATGAGGATGGGGGGTTGAGGATGGGGGGGTTGAGGATGAGGATGGGGGGTTGAGGAAGGGGGTTGAGGAGGGTGGTTGAGGAGGGGGGTTGAGGATGAGGAGTGGGGTTGAGGATGGGGGGGTTGAGAATGAGGATGGGGGGTTGAAGATGGGGGTGTTGAGGATGGGGGTGTTGAGGATGGGGGGGTTGAGGATGAGGATGGGGGGTTGAAGATGGGGGTGTTGAGGATGGGGGTGTTGAGGATGGGGGGGTTGAGGATGAGGGAGGGGGGTTGAGGATGGGGGGGTTGAGGATGGGGGGTTGAGGATGGGGGGTTGAGGATGGGGGGTTGAGGATGAGGATGGGGGTTGAGCATGGGGGGTTGAGGATGAGGATGGGGGGTTGAGGAGAGAGGTTGAGGAGGGGGGTTGAGGATGAGGAGGAGGGTTGAGGAGTGAGGTTGAGGATGAGAAAGGGGGTTGAGGAGGGAGGTTGAAGAGGGGGGTTTAGGAGGGGGGTTGAGTAGGGGGGTTGAGGAGGGGGGTTGAGGAGGGAGGTTGAGGATGAGGATGTGGGGTTGAGGATGAGGATGGGGGGTTGAGGATGGGGGTTGAGGATGGGGGGTTGAGGATGAGGATGGGGGTTTAGGAGAGAGGTTGAGGAGGAAGGTTGAGAAGAGAGGTTGAGGATGAGGAGGGGTTGAGAAGGGAGGTTGAGGAAGAGGAGGGGGGTTGAGGGTGAGGAGGGGTGTTGAGGAAAGATGGTAATGAGGGGGGTTGAGGAGGGAGGTTGAAGAGGGGGGTTGAGGAGGGGGGTTGAATAGGGAGGTTGAGGAGGGGGGTTGAATAGGGAGGTTGAGGAGGTGAGTTGAGGAGGTTGGTTGAGGTTGAGGAGGGGGTTGAGGATGGGGGGTTGAGGATGAGGATAGGGGTTGAGGATGAGGATGGGGGTTGAGGAGAGAGGTTGAGGAGGGAAGTTGAGGATGAGGAGGGGGGTTGAGGAGGGGGGTTGAGGAGGGAGGTTGAGGATGAGGAGGGGGGTTGAGGATGAGGAGGGGGGTTGAGGAGGGAGGTTGAGGAGGGGGGTTGAGGAGGAAGGTTGAGGAGGGAGGTTGAGGAGGGAGGTTGAGGAGGGGGGTGGAGGAGTGAGGTTGAGGAGGGAGGTTGAGGAGGGGGGTTGAGGATGAGGGGGTTGAGGATGAGGATGGGGGTTGAGGATGAGGATGGGGGGTTGAGGATGGGGGGTTGAGGATGAGGAGGGGGGTTGAGGAGGGATGTTGAAGAGGGGGGTTGAGGAGGGATGTTGAAGAGGGGGGTTGAGGAGGGGGGTTGAGTTTGGAGGTTGAGGAGGTGGGTTGAGGAGGGGGGTTGAGGAGGGAGGTTGAGGAGGGGGGTTGAGGTTGAGGAAAGGGTTGAGGATGGGGGGGTTGAGGATGAGGATGGGGATGGTTGAGGAGAGAGGTTGAGGAGGGGGGTTGAGGATGAGGAGGGGGGTTGAGGATGAGGAGGGGGGTTGAGGAGGGGGGTTGAGGAGAGAGGTTGAGGATGAGGAGGGGGGTTGAGGATGAGGAGGGGGGTTGAGGAGGGAGGTTGAGGAGGTGGGTTGAAGAGGGGGGTTGAGGAGGGATGTTGAGGAGGGAGGTTGAGGAGGGGGGTTGAGGGGGGGTTGAGGAGGGAGGTTGAGGAGGTAGGTTGAGGAGGGGGGTTGAGGATGAGGGGGTTGAGGATGAGGATGGGGGTTGAGGATGAGGATGGGGGGTTGAGGATGGTGGGTTGAGGATGAGGATGGGGTTTGAGGAGAGAGGTTGAGGAGGGGGGTTGAGGATGAGGAGGGGGGATGAGGAAGAGTAGGGGATTGAGGAGGGAGTTTGAGGATGAGGAGGGGGATTGAAGATGAGGAGAGGGTTGAGGAGGGAGGTTGAGGATGAGGAGGGGGGTTGAGGGTGAGGAGGGGGGTTGAGGAGAGAGGGTAAGGAGGGTGGTTGAGGAGCGAGGTTGAAGAGGGGGGTTGAGGAGGGGGGTAGAGGATGAGGAGGGGGATTGAGGATGAGGAGGGGGGTTGAGGGTCAAGAGGGGGTTGAGGAGAGAGGGTAAGGAGGTGAGTTGAGGAGGGAGGTTGAAGAGGTGGGCTGAGGAGGTGGGTTGAGGAGGGTGGTTGAGGTTGAGGAAGGAGGTTGAGGATGGGGGGTTGAGGATGGGGGGTTGCGGATGAGGATGGGGACGGTTGAGGAGAGAGGTTGAGGATAAGGAGTGGGTTGAGGAGGGAGGTTGAGGATGAGGAGGGGGGTTGAGGATAAGGAGGGGGGTTGAGGAGAGAGGATAAGGGGGGGTTGAGAAAGGAGGTTGAGGATGGGGGTTGAGGAGGGGGGTTGAGGAAGGGGTTGAGGAGGGAGGTTGAGGAGGGGGGTTAAGGAGGGGAGTTGAGGAGTGAGGTTGAGGAGGGAGGTTGAGGAGAGAGGTTAAGGAGGGGGGTTGAGGATGAGGAGGGGTGTTGAGGAGGGAGGTTGAGGAGGGGGGTTGTGGATGAGGAGAGGGGTTGAGGAGAGAGATTGAGTAGAGGGGTTGAGGATGAGGAGGGGGGTTAAGGAGGGAGGTTGAGGATGAGGAAGGGGGGTTGGGGAGGGGGGTTGAGGAGGGAGGTTGAGGAGGGAGGTTGAGGAGGGAGGATAAGGAGAGAGGTTGAGGAGGGTGGTTGATGATGAGGAGGGGGGTTGAAGAGGGAGGTTGAGGATGAGGAGGTGGGTTGAAGGAGGGAGATTGAGGAGAGGGGTTTAGGATGAGGAGGGGGGTTGAGGGGGGAGGTTGAGGATGAGGAGGGGGGTTGAGGAGGGGGGTTGAGGATGAGGAGGGGGGTTGAGGAGAGAGATTCAGGAGAGGGGTTGATGATGAGGAGAGAGGTTGAGGAGGGGGGTTGAGGATGAGGAGGGGGGTTGAGGAGAGAGATTGAGGAGAAGGGTTTAGGATGAGGAGGGGGGTTGAGGGGGGAGGTTGAGGATGAGGAGGGGGGTTAAGGAGGGGGTTGAGGAGGGGGTTGAGGAGGGAGGTTGAGGAGGGGGTTGAGGAGAGAGGTTGAGGAGGGTCATTGATGATGAGGAGGGGGGTTAAGGAGGGGGGTTGAGGATGAGGAGGGGGGTTGAGGATGAGGAGTGGGGTTGAGGAGAGAGGGTAAGGAGGGGGGTTGAGGAGGGAGGTTGAAGAGGGGGTTTGAGGAGGCGGGTTGAGTAGGGAGGTTGAGGAGGTGGGTTGAGGAGGGGGATTGAGGAGGGAGGTTGAGGAGGGGGGTTGAGGTTGAGGAGGGGGGTTGAGGATGGTGGGTTGAGGATGGGGGTTGAGGATGAGGATGTGGACAGTTGAGGAGACAGGTTGAGGAGGGGGGTTGAGGATGAGGAGGGGGTTGAGGAGGGAGGTTGAGGATGAGGAGGGGGGTTGAGGATGAGGAGGGGGGTTGAGGAGAGAGGATAAGGGGGCGTTTGAGGAGGGAGGTTGAGGAGGGAGGTTGAGGAGGGAGGTTGAGGAGGGGGCTTGAGGATGAGGAGGGGCTTTGAGGAGGGAGGATGAGGACTGGGTTGAGGAGAGAGGTTGAGGAGGGGGGTTGAGGATGAGGAGGGGTGTTGAGGAG
>JAPZIH010001170.1:5000-55225 GCA_027410445.1 Discoglossus pictus
TTCGGTCTCTCTTCCTCTCTTTCGGTCTCTCTTACTCTCTTTCGGTCTCTCTCTCTTACTCTCTTTCGGCCTCTCTCTCTCTTACTCTCTTTCGGTCTCTCTTACTCTCTTTCGGTCTCTCTTACTCTCTTTCGGTCTCTCTCTCTCTCTCTCTCTCTCTCTCTCTCTCTCTTACTCTCTTTCGGTCTCTCTTACTCTTTTTCGGTCTCTCTCTCTCTCTCTCTCTCTCTCTCTCTTACTCTCTTTCGGTCTCTCTCTCTCTCTCTCTCTCTTACTCTCTTTCGGTCTCTCTTACTCTCTTTCGGTCTCTCTCTCTCTCTCTTACTCTCTTTCGGTCTCTCTTACTCTCTTTCGGTCTCTCTCTCTCTCTTTTACTCTCTTTCGGCCTCTCTCTCTCTTTCTCTCTTTCGGTCTCTCTCTATCTTACACTCTTTCGGTCTCTCTCACTCTCTCTGTCTCTCTCTTACTCTCTTTCGGTCTCTCTCTGTCTCTCTCTCTTACTCTCTTTCGGTCTCTCTTTCTCTCTTTCGGTCTCTCTCTCTCTCTCTCTTACTCTCTTTCGGTCTCTCTTACTCTCTTTCGGTCTCTCTCTTTTACTCTCTTTCGGCCTCTCTCTCTCTTTCTCTCTTTCGGTCTCTCTCTCTCTCTCTCTCTTACACTCTTTCGGTCTCTCTCACTCTCTCACTCTCTCTGTCTCTCTCTTACTCTCTTTCGGTCTCTCTCTGTCTCTCTCTCTTACTCTCTTTCGGTCTCTCTTTCTCTCTCGATTTTTACCTCGGTCTTTCTCTACCCTATGTTTAATGTGACTTGCTTGATTTTATTCTCTCCCTTTACTAGGTCTGATGTGGCTGTCTCAAACTGGTTCGCCCTCTCTTCGTCACACCTGTGAGCAGGGTGATGGGCTAGCTCGCTATGGGTGGCTGATGCATGATGGTGTGAATTTGGAGTGCAGGAAATCCGAGATCATGGGTATACACTCACCACAGAGTTTGTGAAGAGAGCAGGAGGAAAGCATGGAGGAGACTGGAGCTGGCTTATCAGAGGGAAGCCTGAGGTAAGGAGATACTGCCAAGATAGTATAGCACCAAGTAATGATGATGACATGTTAAATGGTCCAGTGACCCAATGGCAGCTGCTGCATGGCAGAGGCCAATAAGAGTATCACATACATTGGCTCATTGCTGATTGGTGGTTCTGCCAGATCTGTCCAATGTAAAGACTATGTAGATTGCTTGCTTCCTTATTAACTTGTTTTATATGAATGAAGCAGTGTGCCACCAAGTGGGAAGTGCGGTTCTGGCAGGGGGCACAGAAGAGTAGGCCAAGTAGAGGGCCTGGAGGTGAACCACCATGCTCCAGGGATCATGCAAGAACATGCACTGTGAACCAGTAGTGGGGCTCCAGCTGATAACAGTCAGGGAGCTAGCCACAGGCCAGGGGGCAGGAGAGGGGATGAGCCCTGAGATCCATCCAGACAGAAACCAGGATGAAGACAATGCATCCTGCGACCAGGAGGCCCTAAAAGCATTCAGCTGTGTATTATTGTTTGCTCTTAAAGAGCACTTATTCGTTGAGAAATGCGATTCTGGGGGTACCAGAGAATTGTTTACACAAAGCAGGCCAAGTGGAGGGCCTGCGGCGGAGCTACCATGCTTACGGCTTCTTGTACGAAATAAACCTGGACTGTGAACCAGCAATAGGGCACCAGCTGATAACTACTGTCAGGAAGCTAGACACAGATCCAGGGTCAGGAACTGGGATAAGCCATAAGTCCTGCCAGATCAACAACCAAAGGATCCGCTATCCCCTATTAACTGTAGTCCCACTGCAAATAGCAGGGTGGTAGAGGAGAAATGGGACTATTTACTGACCCCAGACCAATGGGAGAACCCGGAATGGATAGAGCTGGGGAATGACTCAAGCCCGCTCTGTAAACCCAGAAGCCTGTCACGCAGAGGGAAAGGCTCAGGCCTGGAAAGGGAAAATTGTTGTCCATCTTTATGTACACAATCTGGTACTGCCCCGGATACAGCAGGCTAGGTAGTTTAACTGATTTGGTTGGAAAGGGTTGCCCTGGGGAAGGACTATTCCAAGTCCCTGCTAGCTTGGAGGTTCCTCTTTCCATGGACTACCAGTAAGGACCCCCCATGACACCATTTCAACGTAGTCCCCAAGAAAATTGTGCATGTTCCTAACTCCCTGGGAAGGAGGGGGGATTGGCCCTGGCAATGGGGAATGAATACTGAGACTGAGTGATTCCCTTAAAGTTGCATGCCTCCAGGGATAATGGACATTTTTGGACTATTCGTTCCCCCACTCTATACAAGGACTTACATTTGGACTTAATGTAGCAGCATGCCAGAGTTCATCTGATAGAGATGATCACCGTGATGCTGCATCTAAGAGGCAAGAGATTCTGTCTCTACTTTCCCTGGTTTATATTTAAACTGAAAGTTCCATTGCTAGTCAGTAAATGTTATGTATAGAGTCAGTAAGTAAAGTTTGCTCTGCTGGTTGATACATAAAAAGGTGAATCTCTGTTATGAAGTTTCCACCATAATAAAAGAAGTTCCAGTACCACTTATCCTGTGCTCCTATATCTAAACGCTGCAGACAAGGAAGAGGTTTTTAGGGACATCTGCTGACTTGGTGAATAGACCAAAAGAACCTGACACATCTGCTGTGTAGGTTTGTCCATGACAGCCTTATCAATCCCAACTGAAGAAAGTAGATCATAACATTAGGTATAGGCCTCTTATTGTCTGTCATGTACCAAGTTGAAAGTGCCACTGAAGTCCAAAACATTCTGTCATATATTTGAGCGTTTGTTTTATACATTACAAAAGTGTTTTTTTCCCCATGCAAAATAATTAATATTTATTGAAGACATGTAAACATTTAAACACAGATAGATAAAAGGCAACATATTTGATCTGCCTTTTTATATTACTAATAAATTAAGAGGTCAGTTAATATTTTGTCCATATCAGGAGAAGACCGCATTCCCTGGAGAAGACTTTGATGTTGAGAAAGATTTAAGGCACAATAAGAGGGGGACAACAGAGGAGGATATGGATAGATGAGGTCCTTGAAGTAATGAACATGAGCTTTAAGGGGCTCGGAGGGGCAGTGGTTGACAGATTTGCCTAGCATACTGCTCTCCAGGGTCAGAGTCAGACACAACTGAACAGCTATACAACAACAAAATTAAGAGGAAGGACACGGGAGGAGAAAATAGTCCCACACTGTCTATATTTAATGCCATTTTTCTTCACTATAAATTAATTATTTCTAATGCACAAAAAAAAAATCTTTTAAATACATGCTAGAAAGCTTCAAAAACTGGGAGATGGGCGTTATGATGTCATTGTCAACAGTGCAAGACTCTGCATCAGATGGTGGGAAGATTAGGAGCTCAGTCTTTGATATGTTGAGTTTGAGTTTTCGGACGGACATCCAGGAGCACATGCTTGAGATGGAGATGTGCTAGAAGATAGGGAGATACATCTGATGTTGAGAGTGTCATCTGCATGTAGAGGATCCTGAGATCCAAAAGATATTATATGGGTGCCAAGGGAGGACATATAGATCGAGAAGAGGAGGAACCTAGTACCAAACTGTGGAGTACTTCAACAGTCAGAGGTTGAGGAGAAGAAAAGGTGCCAGAGAAGGAGACAATAAATGTTTCATTTCCAAGATAGAATATGCACCTTAAAAGAGCTGTCACAGATGCCAAGAGGGTGGAGAATTTGGATCAGAAGAGGGCGGTCAACCGTACTGAAGGCAGTGAAGAGATCCAGGAGAATTCGTACAGAGACGTGACTTGGCATTGAAGACGTTATTAGTGACTTTTGTGAGAGCTGTCTCTGAGGAGTGTTGGGCCGGAAGTCTGAATGAAATGGTTTGAGAGTGGAAGGAAAGACATTGTATTAAGTGATTGTAGATGAAGCCAAAGGAAGTAGAGCGAGAGGACAATAGTTAACTTTGTAAGCTGAGTCTGATGAGGATTTCTTAAGAATGGGCGTATTTATGACATGTTTTAAAGATTGGAGTTTGCCAGTGTTTAAGGGGAGTGTATGTGTGAAAGCTGGGATAAGAGATAAGGAAGGAGAGGGACTGGCTGTGATGCAAGAAGATGACGTGGTCAAGCTGTACGATGAGAGACTGATAGAAGACTAAAGACGTCATCCTCCAACACAGGGTCAAAGGAGCCCAATGTAGATGTGGGATTAGGGGAAGGGTAAAGGTTGGGTATCAGGTTGATAAGAGGAGTGTATGTGGCGTGAAGACTTAGTTTTGGATGTTAGCTATTTTTATAATGGCTTGCAAAGTCTTCATCTGTGAAAGTGTTATACATGCTAATTGATAAATGGGTTATTTGGTCACAAGGAAGTTTTTAAATTATTTGCTCGCAAATTCACTTATTCTTAAATATCTCTTCAATGGGATATCAGTAAAGGTGCCCGTGTTGGATGTAGAACAGCTATCCTGGGATGGAGGACAAAGTTGATATTAACAGTCAAAATTAGTGTTGTTTGGGAAGGTTGATGGAGGAGTACAGAATACACGTGTAGTGTAGAAAGTCTGCTCCATAGTTGCTCACCAGTGTGCCATGATTGCGAACAAAAGTGAGGGAGTCAGCCTGTGGTTATGGGAGTGTCAAGGGTGGAAGTAAATATGGTGTAGTACTGTGAGCTGACAATATCCGGGCAAATGAGGTGGGGTTAGATAAATGAGAATGGGGGGGATCACAAGATTGGAGATTGTGCAGAGTTTGGTAAAGATAAGGTCAAAGGAGTGTCCATCACATTGTGAGAGACCAAGGGAAGAGGTAAGTGAAGGTGATATAAGCTCTAGGCGCGGTCGGTGGCATCATTAAAGTCACCAAGATTAAGTGTAGGTGCATTAGAGGGAGGTGGGCAGGTAGCAAAATGATCAGGGAATTGAGATTAATCTAGGGGGTGATACAAGTTATTTGAAGAGGAGGATAGTGTGAATCTCGAAGAATGGACATTTTAAGGAGGGAACTCGGGGTTATACAGTGAAGTGAGAAGCCGGAAGACCATAATATGCCTATTCCTAGACCCAGAGGTGTGACTGGAGTGAAGGCCATTATGTCAGTTTGCCATAGTGGAGGCAGGATGTGGTGCAGGGAGCCAAGTGTCTGTTATAGATTTGTCTAATTTAGAAGAAACAGCTTCCTAGTTCATCTCCTCTCTTTGCAGGCATCGACATCTCCGGGGCCGCTGGTCTCTCTCCTGTTTTATGTGGCCACTGATGGACAAGGTTCGCTGACACCTCATATAGAGGGAAGGGATCATCTGACACATCTGACAGGAATGTCTGAGGAGCTGGGCAACTTCACGATTCGCTTCCCGAAGCCTACAGGAGGAGGAGGAGGCTATGTGAGGTAACATCTTCCCTTCAGTTCCTCCTTATATATAACCTATCGCCTGTCTCCTAAAAAAAGTTTGACTGGCTCCTAAGTTTCAACCCCTGCACAGAGTCACGCTATACCTGCAGAGACCCAAAGCTCTCCAATTCAGAGGAAATACAGCAAGTTCCTCTCGATTGTGAAGTTAACCACATTGTTTGGACAGAACAACAACACCAAACCTGAGAGGCCACTAGAAGATGGACCTCCAGAGTCCCTTCCTTTGCCCGTGACACAAGTTATTTGATATAGAACACTATGCCGCAGACAAACTCCTTGAGACTCCACGGTAATGCACAATCTATTTCTTAGAGGAACTACCTATGTCTGATTACCCTGGAGTGGATATGACCTTTGCGATCCCCGCTATGGACCTGGGGCAGTATATTTAACTAATACTATGGGACGGCTCCTGCGAGCAAGCCCCTCCCCCTGGCACAAAAAGCCGCACTCATCTACAGTTTAATAAAATATACTTTATAGCGCCCCATCGAAGTGAACCCGAAAGAACACCATGTATGTTTCCTGTGCTTGTAATATTGTTACCAGCCATTTATTTTTACTGAGATACTGTAGAGGGTCTCCAAGGAAAAAGTTTTGTCAAAGGTCTCCAAAAGCAATGTCTCACATCTCTTTAACCCCAAAACCCCTAGCCTTCATCTGTAGGGCCACATCCCTGCATTGTAAGGATTTGGGTCTCCTGGTGCCAAGTATTCCAGTCTGGACCACCACTCTGGAAACCAGGATCAGCCTAGTCCGGGTTACTAGCTTATTAATAATAAACCACCATTCCTCAAGAAGAAACGCACATATTGGTTATGTGTAATAAACCGAGCCACATTGCATTATCCAGTGCCATTACTCCCCTTATAGGGCAAACCACTCTTGCCAATTCCTGACGGCCGGCTTCATGAGTTTAGGGCTGTCATGTTCCTCTCTATTTCCAGACGTCTAAGGGGTCTGGTGTTTGTTTTTGGGACCCTAGCCCATATAATTACAGAGTCCATGACAGTATGGTTTTGGGCCATAAAGGACTCTTGCTTCTATGGTTCAAGGCCACCCTGGCCCCAAAAAGAAGGTTGTGACAATGTCCAATCATTTAAATGGTCTTAGCGATATAAGTGCCCTCCTAGTAATACCTCTCTGTATTTATTTTTATGTGTAGTATCCACTGTGCAAAGAAAAAAATCTACTTTGCTGTACACGCTGGTGGATGCCTGTGTTACGCATTACTCCTGTTACAGCCTTAGTATTATCACATATATAGTTGTGGATCTGGCGATGTTGGTCACGCAGTTACGTCCCTCGCGAAGTGAGGCTCGCCAGCAGAGCAGTACTTAGGTTGCAATGAGAGCCAAAGGCACTCATTGCAGCCAGTGGCGCAGTACTTTGTGAGGCTCGCCAGCGTCGCAGCACTTAGGCTGCAATAAGCGAGCAAGGTATGCAGTTGTTCGAGCGTGTAACTAAAAACCCACCCAAAAAATACAAAAAAATAACACACTCAAAAATAGCACGAGGGAGACACAGGAAGCTTGGGAGTGAGGTTGCAAGCGAATAACACCCAGATTTGGCGTTTTTCATCACTCGAAAATCACTCAAAGCGAGGGAAA
Source organism: Discoglossus pictus (assembly GCA_027410445.1). Taxonomy (NCBI): domain Eukaryota; kingdom Metazoa; phylum Chordata; class Amphibia; order Anura; family Alytidae; genus Discoglossus; species Discoglossus pictus. The sequence continues at coordinate 12,045 of JAPZIH010001170.1, forward strand.
AAATGTCGGACGAAAAACGCAAAATTTAAGAAACAGCATGAAAACGAGGCTCAGCAACGCCAGGCTCGCAAAACTTTAAAAAAATACAAGACGCTGAAGACAGTAACACTTACACGAACAACGCCAGGCACGTAGGACTTTGAAAATAAAACCAACAGCAGTCAACGCGCGCCACGCAAACATTTGCCACACACATAGGAGAAAGACACAGGGAAGGGACTGGGGGAGATGCTGCAGAGACACATGAGCGTTCCCGAAGTTTGGCGATGTTGGTCACACACTTGCATCCCTCGCGAGGCGAGCCGTTGACGCACGCACGACTTGGGCTGCAATAAGCGATGAAGACGCTGCATTGCGAGCCACGCGATGAGCACCGAAGGCGCTCCGAGGTTCAAAAGCCTCACATTGTGTGGCAAACAGCATTGGCAGCCCTACAATTTTATTCCCGTAATGTTTGACGGGCAAGTTCCTAGTTGATAATAATGACCATTACAAAGTCCAACTAATGGTGCAGCAAGTACCGGTCAGAGTATATGTTATCTGGGAGAGCGCACTTTGATGCCAGTAAAGTTTCATCTTCCATAAACTGACCGGCATTAGTTACATTATCACTTTAAGCTGAAGTAGTCATCTAGACAGTGTTACTATATCCCTGGCCTTCTTTCCATCGCTATGACTTTAGACCATTATTATCCCTAGTAAATGTGACCTTTTTATGGAGTACAATCTTCCCGTCTTCTTGGGCCTTTCTTAGCTGCCTCTGTCTGCACTTCTCCATGCTCCTCTGACTGTATATACTGTATAACCTTGCTTTTTGTATTTTACAAATGTCTGCCAACTCCCTACTGTACCAGACGAGCTCTCTGTTTCCATTTTCTGGTGTTAGATACCGTCCTAGACTATACTAGTTTCAATACAAGCAATGTTACTAACAATTCCTCTCTTCAACAGCTACAACCACCTGTCCACCGTTTGCCCCGGCCTCCACCTCCTGACGGATGTTGTTCAGAGCAGCCTGAGGGATCGATTCACTTACCCTCTGCAGGGTGGAAGCTCTGCCAATAAGAGACGTTATTTTGGTCTGGACACCTACCGTCCACCACCTCCAGCACCAGGGTCCTCTCCACCCCCGGCACATTCACAGGTTGTGGTTCATCAACTCACCCTGCAGCTTCCCTTCCAAGCTGAGGTCCTGTTTGAATCGGGCAGCTTCTTCCAGAGGCCAGGACCTCTTTCAGGGGAGTCTTTGAATGAGCTACTGGAGGAGCACAAGAGAAAGATGGAGGGGCGTTTTCAAAGAACCTTCCCACTGGCTGAAAAAGGATTTATCCCAGAGCAAGTGGCTTTTGCGCAGGCTGCTCTCTCCAACATGTTGGGTGGGATGGGTTATTTCTACGGGAGCTCATTGGTTCAGTCCCAATACAACCCAGAACCAGTTATCTACCCACCTGCTCCTCTCTACACTGCTGTCCCATCCCGGTCCTTCTTCCCCCGTGGCTTTTTGTGGGATGAGGGCTTCCACCTGTTGCTGATTGCTCGCTGGGATCCAGCTCTGGCCCAGCAGTCTGTGGCTCACTGGTTAGACCTAATGAATGCAGATGGATGGATCCCACGAGAGCAGATTCTTGGGCCTGAAGCTCGTAGTAAAGTGCCTGCCGAGTTTGTGATTCAGAGGAACGAGAATGCCAATCCTCCCACCCTTTTCCTAGCATTACAACAGCTCTTCTCCAACGGCAAAGCTGGAGGGGAGGGGATTCAGTTTCTGCAACGTGCCTTGCCTCGCCTCCAGACCTGGTACGACTGGTTCAATGTAACGCAGGCTGGGCCACTCCCGCACACGTATCGATGGAGAGGGAGGGACAAGGATACAATCCGTTTCCTGAACCCCAAGACCCTAACCTCAGGCCTGGATGACTACCCTCGGGCTTCCCACCCCTCAGATGATGAGCGACATGTAGATCTCCGCTGTTGGATGGCACTTGCTGCTGAAGTTATGGCAGACATCTTAGAGTTACTGGGACAGGATGCGAGTTTGTACCGCAAGGACCAGCGTTCCCTAACAGATAATGCACTGCTGGACCGTTTCCACTGGTCTGAGAGACTGGGATCATATGCGGATTATGGGAACCATACACAAAATGTTATTCTGGAGTGGCAGAGGATGCAACCAGCTCCTGGTCAGGACCCCCGCAGCCTCCCACCCCCACAGCTTGTTAGAGTGGTGAGGAAGCCCCCAAAACTGCAGTATGTGGGGGCTCTGGGGTATGTGTCCTTGTTCCCTTTCCTCCTGCAGGTTCTTTCCCCCGATTCCCCACGGCTTGGCGTCTTGTTGGAACAACTGCGGGATGCCGACAAGCTATGGTCTCCCTATGGACTACGCTCATTGTCCAAGAGCAGCCCACTGTACCTGCAACGTAACACGGAACATGATGCCCCTTATTGGAGGGGGCCCATCTGGATGAATATCAACTACTTAGCAGTCAGAGCCCTGCACCATTACAGCCATAGAGAGGGGCCGCACCGGGAGCGAGCAACCCACCTGTACCGGGAGCTGCGTGTCAACCTGTTGTCCAACCTGTACCGACAATACAAAGATACTGGCTTCTTGTGGGAGCAGTATAATGACCAGACTGGCCGAGGTCAGGGCTGCTACCCCTTCACTGGGTGGTCTTCTCTTATAGTGCTGATCATGGCTGAGGAGTACTGAGGGTGTAGGGCAGCGCTTCTACCTCTTTAAGGATTGGTTCAATGTGATATTACTGGTCATGGCTGAGGAGTACGGAGTGTGTGGGGGAGGGGCAGGGCTACTGGGTGGTTTACTCTAATAGTCCTGATAAGGTAAATATATGGACCACATCAAAGTGCTACCTGATTGGTTCAGTCTAGTACTGATCATTGGTGTGAGGGAGGGGCCGGGCTGATACCTTGTGATTGGACGGTTTAGTCCTGGTAAGAGACATGTGTGTAAGCAGGAATGGCTGACATCTCAGGGGATAAAACCAAACCTATGTAAGGGGGCAGATGCGCAGCGCTTACTGACTGACAGCGCGTGGCCTGCTGTGGCATCACTGAGCAGCGCTTACTGACTGACAGCGCGAGGCCTGCTGTGTCACCACTGAGCATCGCTTAATGGCTGACAGCGCGAGGCCTGCTGTGGCATCACTGAGCAGCGCTTAATGGCTGAGAGAGCGGGACTTGCGATGACATCACTGAGCATCGCTTAATGGCTGACAGCGCGAGGCCTGCTGTGTCACCACTGAGCAGCGCTTACTGACTGACAGCGCGAGGCCTGCTGTGGCTTCACTGAGCAGCGCTTACTGTCTGACAGCGGGACTTGCGATGACATCACTGAGCAGCACTTACTGACTTACAGAGCGGGACTTGCGATGACATCACTGAGCAGCGCGTAATGGCTGAGAGAGTGAGGCCTGCTATGGCTTCACTGAGCAGCGCTTACTGTCTGACAGCGGGACTTGCGATGACATCACTGAGCAGCACTTACTGACTTACAGAGCGGGACTTGCGATGACATCACTGAGCAGCGCGTAATGGCTGAGAGAGCGAGGCCTGCTGTGGCATCACTGAGCAGCGCTTAATGTCTGACAGCGCGAGGCCTGCTGTGGCATCACTGAGCAGCGCTTACTGACTGACAGCGCGAGGCCTGCTGTGGCATCACTGAGCAGCGCTTACTGACTGAGAGAGCGGGACTTGCTATGGCATCACTGAGCAGCGCTTAATGTCTGACAGCGCGAGGCCTGCTGTGGCATCACTGAGCAGCGCTTAATGTCTGACAGCGCGAGGCCTGCTGTGTCACCACTGAGCAGCGCTTATTGGCTGACAGCGCGTGGCCTGCTGTGGCATCACTGAGCAGCGCTTACTGACTGACAGCGCGAGGCCTGCTGTGGCATCACTGAGCAGCGCTTACTGACTGAGAGAGCGGGACTTGCTATGGCATCACTGAGCAGCGCTTAATGTCTGACAGCGCGAGGCCTGCTGTGGCATCACTGAGCAGCGCTTAATGTCTGACAGCGCGAGGCCTGCTGTGTCACCACTGAGCAGCGCTTAATGGCTGACAGCGTGTGGCCTGCTGTGGCATCACTGAGCAGCGCTTACTGACTGACAGCGCGAGGCCTGCTGTGGCATCACTGAGCAGCGCTTACTGACTGACAGCGCGAGGCCTGCTGTGGCATCACTGAGCAGCGCTTACTGACTGACAGCGCGAGGCCTGCTGTGGCATCACTGAGCAGCGCTTACTGACTGACAGCGCGAGGCCTGCTGTGGCATCACTGAGCAGCGCTTACTGACTGACAGCGCGAGGCCTGCTGTGGCATCACTGAGCAGCGCTTACTGACTGACAGAGCGAGGCCTGCTGTGGCATCACTGAGCAGCTCTTACTGACTGACAGCGCGAGGCCTGCTGTGGCATCACTGAGCAGCGCTTACTGACTGACAGCGCGAGGCCTGCTGTGGCATCACTGAGCAGCGCTTAATGGCCGAGAGAGCGGGACTTGCGATGGCATCACTGAGCAGCGCTTAATGTCTGACAGCGCGAGGCCTGCTGTGGCATCACTGAGCAGCGCTTAATGGCTGACAGCGCGAGGCCTGCTGTGGTATCACTGAGCAGCGCTTAATGTCTGAGAGAGCAGGACTTGCTATGGCATCACTGAGCAGCGCTTAATGGCTGACAGCGCAAGGCCTGCTGTGGCATCACTGAGCAGCGCTTAATGTCTGACAGCGCAAGGCCTGCTGTGGCATCACTGAGCAGCGCTTAATGGCTGACAGCGCAAGGCCTGCTGTGGCATCACTGAGCAGCGCTTAATGGCTGACAGCGCGAGGCCTGCTGTGGTATCACTGAGCAGCGCTTAATGTCTGACAGCGCAAGGCCTGCTGTGGCATCACTGAGCAGCGCTTAATGGCTGACAGCGCGAGGCCTGCTGTGGCATCACTGAGCAGCGCTTAATGGCTGACAGCGCGAGGCCTGCTGTGGTATCACTGAGCAGCGCTTACTGACTGACAGCGCGAGGCCTGCTGTGGTATCACTGAGCAGCGCTTAATGTCTGACAGCGCGAGGCGTGCTCTGGTATCACTATAATGTAAATCCATAATACAGTGTGTAATAGTTACAGACCCAGCCTTATTATTTATGTGGGGGGACTTCGTGGACTAAAATAAAATGGTCAACTGTAATAATGTAAACACATTTTCCATGTGATGTTTCACCCTCTAACTGATGGTGCTGAGTACATATTGAGACTTGTGTGGGGTCTTGAGGAGAGGGTTGAGAACCACTGCAGTCTAGCTGATGGTGCTGAGTACATAATGAGACTTGTGTGGGGTCTTGAGGAGAGGGTTGAGAACCACTGCAGTCTAGCTGATGGTGCTGAGTACATATTGAGACTTGTATGGGGTCCTGAGGAGAGGGTTGAGAACCACTGCAGTCTAGCTTATGATGCTGAGTACATATTGAGACTTGTATGGGGTCTTGAGGAGAGGGTTAAGAACCACTGCAGTCTAGCTGATGGTGCTGAGTACATATTGAGACTTGTGTGGGGTCTTGAGGAGAGGGTTAAGAACCACTGCAGTCTAGCTGATGGTGCTGAGTACATATTGAGACTTGTGTGGGGTCTTGAGGAGAGGGTTAAGAACCACTGCAGTCTAGCTGATGGTGCTGAGTACATATTGAGACTTGTGTGGGGTCTTGAGGAGAGGGTTGAGAACCACTGCAGTCTAGCTGATGGTGCTGAGTACATATTGAGACTTGTATGGGGTCTTGAGGAGAGGGTTGAGAACCAGTGCAGTCTAGCTGATGGTGCTGAGTACATATTGAGACTTGTATGGGGTCCTGAGGAGAGGGTTGAGAACCACTGCAGTCTAGCTTATGATGCTGAGTACATATTGAGACTTGTATGGGGTCTTGAGGAGAGGGTTGAGAACCACTGCAGTCTAGCTGATGGTGCTGAGTACATATTGAGACTTGTGTGGGGTCCTGAGGAGAGGGTTGAGAACCACTGCAGTCTAGCTTATGATGCTGAGTACATATTCAGACTTGTATGGGGTCCTGAGGAGAAGGTTGAGAACCACTGCAGTCTAGCTGATGGTGCTGAGTACATATTGAGACTTGTATGGGGTCCTGAGGAGAGGGTTGAGAACCACTGCAGTCTAGCTGATGGTGCTGAGTACATATTGAGACTTGTATGGGGTCCTGAGGAGAGGGTTGAGAACCAGTGCAGTCTAGCTGATGGTGCTGAGTACATATTGAGACTTGTGTGGGGTCCTGAGGAGAGGGTTGAGAACCACTGCAGTCTAGCTGATGGTGCTGAGTACATATTCAGACTTGTATGGGGTCCTGAGGAGAGGGTTGAGAACCACTGCAGTCTAGCTGATGGTGCTGAGTACATAATGAGACTTGTGTGGGGTCCTGAGGAGAAGGTTGAGAACCAGTGCAGTCTAGCTGATGGTGCTGAGTACATAATGAGACTTGTGTGGGGTCCTGAGGAGAAGGTTGAGAACCACTGCAGTCTAGCTGATGGGGCTGAGTACATATTGAGACTTGTATGGGGTCCTGAGGAGAGGGTTGAGAACCACTGCAGTCTAGCTTATGATGCTGAGTACATATTGAGACTTGTATGGGGTCTTGAGGAGAGGGTTAAGAACCACTGCAGTCTAGCTGATGGTGCTGAGTACATATTGAGACTTGTATGGGGTCCTGAGGAGAGGGTTAAGAACCACTGCAGTCTAGCTGATGGTGCTGAGTACATATTGAGACTTGTATGGGGTCTTGAGGAGAGGGTTGAGAACCAGTGCAGTCTAGCTGATGGTGCTGAGTACATATTGAGACTTGTGTGGGGTCTTGAGGAGAGGGTTGAGAACCAGTGCAGTCTAGCTGATGGTGCTGAGTACATATTGAGACTTGTATGGGGTCTTGGAGAGGGTTGAGAACCACTGCAGTCTAGCTGATGGTGCTGAGTACATAATGAGACTTGTATGGGGTCCTGAGGAGAGGGTTGAGAACCAGTGCAGTCTAGCTGATGGTGCTGAGTACATATTGAGACTTGTGTGGGGTCTTGAGGAGAGGGTTGAGAACCAGTGCAGTCTAGCTGATGGTGCTGAGTACATATTGAGACTTGTATGGGGTCTTGGAGAGGGTTGAGAACCACTGCAGTCTAGCTGATGGTGCTGAGTACATATTGAGACTTGTATGGGGTCTTGAGGAGAGGGTTGAGAACCAGTGCAGTCTAGCTGATGGTGCTGAGTACATATTGAGACTTGTATGGGGTCCTGAGGAGAGGGTTGAGAACCAGTGCAGTCTAGCTGATGGTGCTGAGTACATATTGAGACTTGTATGGGGTCCTGAGGAGAGGGTTGAGAACCAGTGCAGTCTAGCTGATGGTGCTGAGTACATATTGAGACTTGTATGGGGTCTTGAGGAGAGGGTTGAGAACCAGTGCAGTCTAGCTGATGGTGCTGAGTACATATTGAGACTTGTGTGGGGTCTTGAGGAGAGGGTTGAGAACCAGTGCAGTCTAGCTGATGGTGCTGAGTACATATTGAGACTTGTATGGGGTCTTGAGGAGAGGGTTGAGAACCAGTGCAGTCTAGCTGATGGTGCTGAGTACATATTGAGACTTGTATGGGGTCCTGAGGAGAGGGTTGAGAACCAGTGCAGTCTAGCTGATGGTGCTGAGTACATATTGAGACTTGTATGGGGTCCTGAGGAGAGGGTTGAGAACCACTGCAGTCTAGCTGATGGTGCTGAGTACATATTGAGACTTGTGTGGTCCCTTTAATGTCTCACCGAGCTGTGAGTCGCAGTTAGGGGGTCTCGCACACATCATTTGTGGCAGTATCTTGTGCAGTTTGTGTTGTTTCAGGAATTAAAGCGATACTCTAGTCGCAGATTTTTGTTGCTGCAAAGAACTAGAAACAATAATGGACAAAATGTGTTAGAACAATAAATAAAAGCCGTTAACTTGCTGCCTGTTATATGCAGGCACAGCCCCCCTATGTATTATGTGCTCTTCCTGCTTGAAGGGCAGATAAGCCCCTATGTAAATTGTCTGTGTGTGTCCACAAGCTAATCTCAGCCTTCAAGGCTCCCACCTATTTGACACTGATACCAACAAATAAGGGATGCTTTATATTCCTGGTGCTACATATGGATTAAAATGTCAAAATGAATTTATAGATATCGGTAAGGACTGTAAAGTGTAAACTTGGAAATTAAATGGAACCTTTATTAATAACAATATAACATTAGAAATATAACCCTTAAAAAGCCAAAAAGGGTTTAGGCAGCAGCCATAATGTCTATAAACTAAGGTTAAGCTTGCTAGGATCACAAGGGGTGCCTCCTGCTTGGAAGGCTGCCCCAGAGGCATACCCCAAATGCTAACTAGGTCCCTAACTAACTAGCAAAGGTAATAATCTAACTAAAGGATATAACATGCCACATGGAGGACATCTCCATAAACTCACAGTGCCGCCCGACGCGCGTTTTATCATGCTTTCTGACATTAAAACACCTGGTGAAACGCACTTCAGGGGCTATTGTAGTTGGTTTTGGGGCTTTAACCCTCGATAAGCCTTCCAGATAGGAGGTATCACCTTACCTCTAGGCGTATAGTTACAGTCCTATACTAGTAATTGTACTTTAATAGCATTGTTACTTTCAATGTCTATAAATAAAATACATTTCCATGTTTACTTTTAATCACTGTCCGCTAAAGCCCATTTGACACTTGCAGGAGTACTTGTGTGTGTTTTATTATCTACCTCCAGCGCACTGCAGTACTTATGTCTCACTCTCACCTATTGATGCTGAATTCATGGAGTGAAGTCAGGCTATTTCAGTATGTTGCCTCTGACTAAATGAGTAATGAGCTCTGCACGAATATTAATTTAGATGTCTTGTATTAGTAGGCAAGGAGTGGGGATTATCTGGCACTGCTCGGACTGACATGAAATGTGTATCTGTGCTCCATAAATTACCCTAATGACATCACTACTGGCTGCTGTCATTTAGTATCCTCCAATCACATTAACAATCAGCAGGGATCCTGTGTTTTGGTTATCATCACCCCCCCTCACTAACACAGAAGCAGGCTGCTTGCTTCAAGAAATGCAACCACAGCTCTCTAGTAATGTAAATGCTGCGCTCACACAAATAACTCCCACCAACGTATCATGGATTCCTCCAGAACCCATCAGCGGCATCACAAATTATATTCGCCAACAACATCCAAGCAGTGTGGCTTCTTCCTGCTTCATTATGGTCTTATTTTAACTCCTTTTAACAATATTTTTTTCATTGTGCTCTGGCCCTTTAACGTGCGCTACCGACAGCTAGTATGTGAATCAGTTTTGTCTCTTATAGTGGCGCTGTGTTTTATTAATCACTCTGTACAGTGGAATCATCAGCCCATGGTTACTAATACGAAGTGCTTCGCTCTGATCAGGTGTACTACAGGGGGTGGTACAGCGCGCAGGTCACCCGGGCGGTGCCGGGGCGCGTCGTGTGGGTCACCCGGGCGATACGGCGGGGCACTCGGGCAATGGAGAAGAGCGGCGTACTCTGGCGCACCTCCTACTTACAGACCACCTTTGTCATTTTTACCTACATGGTCTTTTGAATAAACACGAGAATTGGATAAATAAACACACCCTTTATATTTTGCAGCTTGTGCTTATTCTTTACGGCAGGATCCATTTTGCTTTCTTGCACGTTGCTGTCTGGTATTTTCTCAGGTGCTGAGCTTCCCTTTAGTAGATTCCTCGGCAGTTTTCTTTACCCTAAAAAAATGTATTTTCAAGTGTAGTTCACATATATAACTATTTTGGTCAGTGTTGCTTTAAAACTGGGACTTTTGGGGTAAATAGACTGAAATAGAAACTGATTGATGGACCACGCACGTGTGTGATTTATATATAACAAAATAACATTAACGCTGTGTAAGCTTGGAACCTGAGGCATGTGCAGGGGGATGGTGACTGATTGGAGCTTTTTGAATATGACACATGCACAGAAGCCAGCACCTTGCATCAGTAACTACAAACCCATCCTCAATAAGGTAAACCCCCCCTCCCACATGCTCAGAAGCCGGCACCTTGCATCAATAACTACAAGCCCATCCTCAATAGGGTAAACCACCCCTCCCACATGCTCAGAAGCAGGCACCTTGCATCAGTAACTACAAGCCCTTCCTCCAGCAAAGGTAAACTCCCCTCCCACATGCTCAGAAGCCGGCACCTTGCATCAGTAAGTACAAGCCCTTCCTCCAGCAAAGGTAAACTCCCCTCCCACATGCTCAGAAGCCGGCACCTTGCATCAGTAACTACAAGCCCTTCCTCCAGCAAAGGTAAACTCCCCTCCCACATGCTCAGAAGCAGGCACCTTGCATCAATAACTACAAGCCCTTCCTCCAGTAAAGGTAAACTCCCCTCCCACATGCTCAGAAGCCGGCACCTTGCATCAGTAACTACAAGCACAACCTCAATAAGGTAAACTCCCCTCCCACATGCTCAGAAGCCGGCACCTTGCATCAGTAACTACAAGCCCATCCTCAATAGGGTAAACTCCCCTCTCCCACATGCTCAGAAGCAGGCACCTTGCATCAGTAACTACAAGCCCATCCTCAATAGGGTAAACTCCCCACTCCCACATGCTCAGAAGCAGGCACCTTGCATCAGTAACTACAAGCCCATCCTCAATAGGGTAAACTCCCCACTCCCACATGCTCAGAAGCAGGCACCTTGCATCAGTAACTGCAAGCCATTATTCCCTAGAAGGTAAACTCCCCTCCCACACGCGTAATTACCAAATGAAATGGATGCCTCCAGCTTCCAGCAGAACTATTGATTATTTAATTTTAATTCAAAATTAGCCATACATTAAACGCCAGCTTACCCTTTGACACCAGTATACATGTATCCGTGTAGATTGCAAACTGTAAGTCGTATAGCACTTGATGACATGTATGTACACAACACTAATAATTGCACCAGTGATGCTTTACTAACGAGCGGGTAATGTTTTGTCAACCACCCGGACGGCACCTAGATACAAGATAGAAGTCTCTGCTGCACCGGCTATGGCACGATGACAGGAAATGCCCACGTGTGATGAAACACAGGCTGTCCCATCACTGGCCTACAGAGGAGGCCCTGCTGGTATATGGATAACAGTTATGGAACCAAGAGAAAACTTACCCACAATGCCAGAAGGGATCGGGCTCCAGACATCTGGTCACATTGGTAGTGATGCCAGTCTTGGTGCCAGCCCCTCTTATTGGTCACATAGGTGGTGATGCCAGTCTTGGTGCCAGCCCCTCTGATTGGTCACATAGGTGGTGATGAGGTGATGTTATATCAGATCTGGGTTCCAGTCCCTCTGATTGATTGGTCACATAGGTAGTGATGAGGTGGTGGTATATCATGTCCGGGTAGAAGCCCCTCTGATTGGTCACATTAGTAGTGATGCCAGTCTTGGTGCCAGCCCCTCTTATTGGTCACATAGGTGGTGATGAGGTGATGTTATATCAGATCTGGGTTCCAGTCCCTCTGATTGATTGGTCACATAGGTAGTGATGAGGTGGTGGTATATCATGTCCGGGTAGAAGCCCCTCTGATTGGTCACATTAGTAGTGATGCCAGTCTTGGTGCCAGCCCCTCTGATTGGTCACATAGGTGGTGATGAGGTGATGTTATATCAGATCTGGGTTCCAGTCCCTCTGATTGATTGGTCACATAGGTAGTGATGAGGTGGTGGTATATCATGTCCGGGTAGAAGCCCCTCTGATTGGTCAGGTACGTGCCAGCCCCTCTGGTCATATTGGTAGTGATGAGGTGGTGGTATATCATGTCCGGGTAGAAGCCCCTCTGATTGGTCACATTCGTAGTGATTAGTGTCTGGTCTTATAGATCCTGAGTGTGGTCTGTTAGTCACCCTGTCTATTCAGCCCTGTTTCACTCCCCTGTGTCACTTTCCCAGCTCTCCCTCCCTTATTTCTCCTTTCCCCCTGTCTCCCTCCCCTGTTTCTCTCCCCCCCTCTGTCTCTTCACCCCCCTTCTCCCTCCTCTGTGTCTCTTCCTCCCTCCTGTCCCTCCCCTGTCTCTCTTCTCCCCCTCCTCCTGTGTCTCTCTTCCCCTCATGCTCTCCCTTCCCTGTGTCTCTCTTTCCCTCCTCCTCTCCCTCCCCTGTCTTTCTTCCTCCCTCCCCCTCTCTCTCCCCTCTCTCTCCCCTGTGTCTCTCTTCCCCTCCTCCTCTCTCTCCCTCGTGTCTCTCTTCCCCCTCCTCTCCCTCCCCTGTGTCTCCCTCCCCTGTGTCTTCCTCCCCTATGTCTCTTCCCCCTCCTGTACCTCCCCTGTGTCTCTTCTCCCTCCCCTGTTTCTCTCTTCCCCCCTCCTCTCCCTCCCCTGTGTCTCTCCCCCTCCTCTCCCTCCCTGTGTCTCTCTCCCTCCCCTTTGTCTCTCTTCCCCTCTCCTCCTCTCTCTCCTGTGTCTCTCTTCCCCTCCACCTCTTTCTCCCCTGTGTCTCTATTCCCGTCCACCCCTCCCTCCCCTGTGTCTCTCTTCCCCTCCATCTCTCCCCTCCTGTGTCTCTTTCCCTCCTCCTCTCCCTCCCCTGTCTTTCTTTCTTCACCCCTCCTCTGCCTCCCCTGTGTCTCTCTCCCTCTCCTCTCCCTCCCTGTGTCTCTCTTGCCCCCATCCTCTCCCTCCCCCGTGTCTCTCTTCCTCTCCTCCTCTCCCTCTCCTCCTCTCCCTTCCCTGTGTCTCTCTTCCCCCTCCCATGTGTCTCTCTTCCCCCCTCCTCTCTCTCCCCTGTGTCTCTTTTCCCCTCCACCTCTATCTCCTGTGTCTCTCTTCCTCTCCTTCCCTCTCTCCCCAGTGTCTCTCTTCCCCTCCTCCTCTCCCTCTCCTGTGTCTCTCTTCCTGTTCTCCTCTCCCTCCCCTGTGACTCTCTCTGCCTTCCTCCTCTCCCTCCCCTTTGTCTCTCTCTGCTGTCCTCCTCTCCCTCCCCTGTGTCTCTCTTCCCATCTTTTTCTCCCTCCCCTGTGTCTCTCTTCTCATCCTCCTCTCCCTCCCCGGTGTCTCTCTTCCCCTCCTCCCCCTCCCCTGTGTCTCTCTTCCCATCTTTTTCTCCCTCTCCTGTGTCTCTCTACCCATCCTCCTCTTCCTCCCCTGTGTCTCTCTTCCCCTCCTCCTCTTCCTCTCCTGTGTCTCTCTTCCCCTCCACCCCTCCCTCCCCTGTGTCTCTCTTCCCTTCCATCTCTCCCTCTCCTGTGTCTTTCTCTCATCCTCCTTCCCTGTCTTTCGTTGTTTCTTTCTCCCTCCCTTGTTTCTCTCCCCCCCTTCTGTCCCTCCCCTGTGTCTCTTCCCCCCTCCTGTACCCCCCTGTGTCTCTCCCCCCTCTCCCTCCTGTGTCTCTCCTCCCCTCCTTTTCACCCTCCCCTGTGTCTCTCTTCCCCCCTCCCCTGTGTCTCTCTTCCCCTCCACCTCTCTCACGCACGCGCGTCCCCTGTCGTGAGCGCTCGCCCCCAGCCACCAGAGTAGGGAGCAGGGAGGGCTGCGAGCACTGCAATGAGACCATCAGTGGGGCAGGCGGATCCATGGCATGGGGCAGCAACTCGCAGTTTGACAATTATAATATGTGATGTGTGATTTTGGGTGCATGCAGTCATCACATATTATAATTGTCGAACTACGAGACGTTGTCACGCTTTGTGTGGTGCGTACAACTTAGGCGATGAAGGCCAAAGGCGAGACGTTGACTCGCAGCACTTAGGCGATGAGCTCTAAAGCGAGGTGAGCAGTGGAGGCAATGAAACACACGGGACTACTTACAAAACGCGGGATCTCCTTAGGCTGCAAGCAGCTGACAAACGTGGGACTTAGAAAAAAAAAATACGAGACGCGGGACTTAGGAAAAATACGACGTTAACGGACGAACCGCGCAAAGCAAAAAACACGAAAAATACAATAACAAATACAACAAAAGCATCACACGCAGCACGGGGATACAGCCAGGACGTGTGGGAGTGAGGTGGAATGCAAATGTAAGTTGAATTTAAGCATTTTCCGCACTTGAAAATTAGCTTAGCGAGAAAAAAAATGTCGGCTGAAAAAAATGAAAACAAGGCTACATGACCCCGAACCGCGCAAAATACAGCCAGACACGTATGAGGTAGAAAAAATACTAATAGGAAGGACGAAAATGCTTGCGAAACGCGTAAGTGATAGACTAACGCCGCCATTTTACAATACTAACTTACAAATTTACACATTAAGATTCTGAAATGGCGTCTTTCCCGCCTAAGCCAACGGTTTTCTCTCGCGCACGCAGCCTATATATAGGGCACACTTGCCACACTGCTGACACTTTCTCCTCAGGTGATGACAGTCTGAGTGGACATTTTCTGCTGCCGGAAAATCCAAAGAGATTGTTAGCTCTTCAGGATACTGATTGCTGAATATTAATTACAAATAGGTCAAGTATATTAATTTATATTACTTATCATTAAAAAAAAAATTAATCAATTACCGTATATACTCGAGTATAAGCTGACTTTTTCAGCACATTTTTTATGCTGAATAAGCCCCCCTCAGCTTATACTCGAGCAAGGGTCCCACTTATCTGTTCTCTGGTGCAGTGCGGGTGTTCCTCCTCCTCCCTCCTCTTCCCCATCCTCCTCACTCCTCTTCCCCATCCTCCTCACTCCTCTTCCCCACCCTTCCTCATTCCTCCTTTCCCCCCCTCACCTGTTCTTATTTGCCTCCGATCAGCTACTGCTGCTGATCGGAGCCCTGCGGCGTGTCTTATGCCTTTCTCTGGAACCAGCATATGCTAATGACGTGACGTCACAAGCGAGTCACATCATTAGCATATGCCGGTTCCAGAGAAAGGCATAAGACACGCATCGGGGCTCCGATCAGCAGCAGGAGCTGATCGGAGGCTAATAAGAACAGGTGAGAGGGGGGAATGAGGAGGGTGAGGGGGGAAGAAGGAGGATGAGGGGGAAAGGAGGAGGATGTACTTCAATTAATGTAATTTGTATTGGTATCTATTTTTATTTTTGAAATTTATCAGTAGCTGCTGCATTTCCCAACATAGGCTTATACTCGAGTCAATAAGTTTTTCCAATTTTTTGTGGTAAAATTAGGTGCCTTGGCTTATTTTCGGGTCGGCTTATACTCGAGTATATACAGTAATTTATTATTAAATTTTGTTTTTATATATTATTAGTTACAAAAATTGAGCAGCAACCTTTTTTATAATTTATACTGCCTATTAGTTTATGAATACTTTCATGCTTAGCTCTTTGTAATATATGTATTCATTGATTAATTAGTAATGTACATTAATTTATTAATTAGTAATCATTATCAAAAAAATGTAAAAGTTTAAACTGCCTTTAGTTTATTAATATATTAATGCTTGCCTCTTTCTAATATTTTTATTCATTGATTAATTATTAATGTACATTATTGTATGAATTACTAATTAGTAATCATTATGAACAACAAATATTCCATATTTTACAATGCTTCTAGTTTATGAATATATTAATGCTTAGCTCTTTATAATACATTTATTAATTATTAATGTACATTAATTTATTAATTAGTAATCCTTACCAAAAGAAATTGTATTTTACAATGCAATAAAAAATAAAGATTTCAGATTGCACTTATATATCTGTATTACTGATCATTAACCTACATTACTTTATTAACTATTAATTAGTAATAATAAAAAAAAAAATAACCACAAAAATGACCACAAAAATTATGTATATTTTACAATCCGTGTTGCTGCTGATTGCCTGATAGGGATGAATCCGAATATGACAAATGCTTCCATCTCATTTGACAGTTTCATCATCTCTGCAGCTGACTGAACAGAGAGTGACGTTTGCAGCCTTTAAACAGCATTAAGATCACCTCTACAGGTATATCATTTAATTATGTTCTTATGGAAGAAAAAAGGATTAAGTATTTTTATTTTGGATTGATGACAGTTATTGATTCATTAACATATATTAATGAATAAATAGTAATCATTACCAAAACCTTTTTATTTTACACTGCAATAAAAATAATAACAATGTTTAACCTGCACTTATATATCTGTCTTACTGCTCATTCATGTACATTGCTTTTGGATCTATTAATAATAATTAAAAAAAAACATTTATAATGGATAAATAAATATATACATTTTACAAAGCACTTGCATATCTGGAGTGCTTATAATTGTCTGACAGGGATAGGACCTTCAAAGCACTTAAATATTTAATGCAGTTTCTTAGATTCTGATACATGCTACATTTAATATTTTATACTGCTTTTATTTATGAATATATTGATGATTATGCATTTTATGTTTTAAACATCATTCTTTCAATCAGTCACAAATTAATTGAATGATTTTCATGTCATCTTACAGATTCCTCATCTCTGCACCTGACTGAAGACGGAGACTCAGCTCTGCAGGATTTCATCTGCAATGAGATCAATTTCACAGGTATATGATTTCATGATGCCGTTTTTGTTTTAAATTGATGACAGTTAATGATTAATTAAATAACCTATATTCATTTAGGGCCTCATTCAATTGCGATTTGCCCAATTGAATAGGGCTCTAAATAAGCACATAGCATATTTTTTTACAGACGTTTTTAGTTACTGAACAGCTATCCAAAAGCAAGGCCTTCACCAACTAAAAACTGCTGTAAAAAAAATAAGCTATGTGCTTATGAAGGGCCCTATTCCATTGCTCAAATTGCAAATTAATGAGGCCCTTAGTATTTAATTATTCATTAATAATAAAAAAAAAAAAAACATTACTTATGCATACATATATGCTTACCTAATTAATTTTTAAAGAACGCAAATTACACCTCATAAGTTGATTGATTTCTTAATTAATAAAATAACAAAATTGCACATTATTTTAAGCCCGATCTATACTTTGCTCATAGCTCTTTGTGTTTGCCCTTCTTTAGGAAAACTTAATTACCTCTTTAGGTTTACCATTGATGTCGGTTATTGATTAATTTATTAATATAAATTAAATTATTAATGACTTAATAATTAATTATAAAAAAAATCACTTATTTATCAATATATATATATATATATATATGTGCAGCACTTTCCTTTTTAATGTATGCCAATAAAAAAAAACATAATAGATTCATTTATTTCATGAAAAAAATCCAAATGCTTTTCAAATCATTTCATTCTTTCATTAATGCTATTTAGGTTTTGTATTGAGAGCAGGTAAAAACAATATGTACAATATAAAAAAAACATTATATCTTCCACCTGTATTTACAATTACAGATTACAATGGCGGACAACAGAGAAGACAGGATTGAACGCAAAAAGAAGAGCGGCAAGAGAAAGGAAGCAAAGGTGGAGAGACTTCCTAATGCTTAAGAGAAAAAGACCGACAGAGACTTTTAAATAAAAGAAAAATGAGTAAGAAAGCACAAAGTGAGTGTGCTGGAGCTTCAAAGAAAAGAAAAAGTAAACGTAAACAAAAAAATGTCTGTGAAACATTGCCGAAAGATCCAATATTGCCTCATGACACCAATGTAGATATAGAAAGTTGTAGAGATATCTATGCTGAGGAAGCTCAGGATAATGCGTTCATTAGAGCACTAACAGTAAACACTCATTATTGTGGATTACTTAATGTTGTTTGTCAGTTTTGTGGGGCCTATCATTTTCTCAAAGAAAGACCAACTGACAGAGACTTCATTAGTTGCTGTCAGAAAGGAAAGGTAAGACTTCCACAAAGACACACATTTCCAGATTACTTACAAAGTATCCTGAGCGATCCAACATTTCCAAATTATACCAATTTTAAAAAAAACATCAGGTCTTATAACAGTGCAATTTAATTTGCTTCTATGGGTGCTACATTAGCAGAAAATGCCCCGGGACATGGTCCTTACTGTTTTAGAGTTCAAGGAAAAATTTACCACCGCACTACACATTTACACCCACAAGAAGGAGAGCAAAGGAAATTTGCACAGATATACGTCTTAGATACAATGGAAGCTGTTGAACAAAGGATGACACTTCCAGAAAATAAACAATGTTTGCGCATAGTCTTTGAACAGCTGGATAAAATTATGGCCAACAACCCATACAGTAAAGCATACAAACAATTAGCAGAGGTTGAAAAAGACCAACAGCAACATGCTCAAATACATAAATTGCCAATGCCAAGAGTAAATATGGCTTTGAAAAGAGATCGCAATACTGACCAAAGATGGTATTATTTACCAACAGTTAAAGAGGTTGCCATGGTCTTTAAAAATGAGGATGGTGAACCACCTTTTCAGCGGGATATTAGAATATATCCACGCAATGAAGAACAACCATTAATAAACATAAATATATTAAGTTGTAATTTGGATCCAATGACATATCCCATTTTCTTTCCAAATGGTGAGCCAGGATGGGAACCAAAATTACAATTGCAAAGTTATCCCAATAGTACAGTTCGTGTTAGAAGCAATATTTCTATGCTGGAATATAAAGTCTTTATACAGACAATAGGGAATAATTTCTAATATTATGACAACTTTTATTCAATATAGGGAACAACGACGAATAAAAACTATTAAAATTTACAATTTTAAAACAAATGCACTGATTTGCTCCTTTGGCAATAAAATTCTTGGCATTTAATGCCTTTACCACATATATTTTGGGCTGGTCTGCCTCTTATTCATTTCAAAGTTACTTAATATGAGTACACATATTTGGGCATATACAGGATAAACTGCAGTACTGGAGAAAAAAATCAATACATAATCCCACTTACTGATTCCATACACTAGGAAAAAGCCAAAATTTGAGGGAGTCACCTTACTTGTCCTTTTTCTTATATTTATTGTGTGAATTTAGTTCTATCTAAAGGTGTTAAGCTCAGTATTTTTCTCTGTCTGAATAATGGATGTACCTATGGGTTTCTTATCTCAGAACTGGATTCAAGAGAATTGGCTAAATGAAGCCAAAATAATTTTTAGTAAATAAATGAACCCAGGAACAAGAAATGAACCAAACGTAAAAAATCAGTTTATGGAACTGAATAAAATATATAAAAAACAACAGAGAATTTGTTGGGAGATAGCAAGTCTGGAAAATTATTTATCAAACAGTCTAGTACCTAGGGGTTTAAGAATTAACTTATTCCCAACCATTCAAAACCTTTCTGAAGACTTTGTTAAAAAAAAAATATTATATTTTACTAAAATGCTCCAGTGAATTAATGACCTTGATTTTAGAATTGGAGTAAAAACAATTTCAAGAAACAGGTGCCCTCCTGAAGAAAGAGGTAGAAAAAATCAAAGAGCACAGTCTTGATCCCAATTTTCAGGAATTTGAAAAGAAACTTCAAAGTGATATTGAAAATTTTAGAAAGATGCTTATGGATAGGAAACTAGAAAAAAACTCAAAGAGATCTTAATGATTTGCAGATGATCTAAAAAATTCCATAAACCTAAGACACATGTACAGAGTCCTTTTACATGCGAGTCAGAATGGTCAGATATAGAACATACAGATAGAACAACACCAACGCCTTGAGAGATAATAGATCCCAAAGGCCTTCTTTTTTAGACCAAAAATCAGGACCAGGAGGGGTAAGAAAAAGTTCCAACACGTACAAACCCTTAAAGAGACCAAAGAGAACCTAGACTCACTGCAAATTTTGAATCTCTCTACCTACCCATTATCACAAGATCATATTTTAGTCTTACACAAAAAAGTCTTAACTTTTCCCCAACATCAGAGTTTAATGTTTTTGAATGAAGACTGAGCAATTCCAGGCTCAAGGCCCATTTTCTGTTTTGAAACCTCCAAGCAGGTACACCCCCCCCCTTTTTCTATAAGTCCCAACATTGAACTTTTTGTTTATAATGTGGTAAGAGACTTAGAAAAACTCACTGATAAGAATATGACTTCTTATAATTTAACACAAGAACAAGGTAAGGCCCTTAGAGAATTACAACCAAATGAGGACATAATTATCCGTAACTCGGATAAAGGAGGAAACATCGTTGTGATGAATAAAAATGATTACATCATTGAAAGTGAAAGACTCCTTAAAGACAAAAAGAGTCACAAACAATTGGATAAAGATCCTACAAAGAAATATATTGATGAGTTGAAATGTATATTACAAAAGGGATTAGACACTAAAGTCATCAAAAAAATCAGAGTCAAAGTTTCTCGGTTCTCTATGCCCAAAGATAGCCATATTTTACATAATACCTAAAATACACAAAAACCTAAAGAAACCACCTGATAGACCAATAGTGTCCGGCATAGGATGTTTAACGGAAAACTCAAGTAAATATATTGACGCAATCCTACGAGAATTTGTATTCTCATTAGCCTCCTATGTTAAAGACACAAAAGATGTGTTATGAAGGCTACATGATATTGAAGAGAACAAGGATGCAATCTTGGTCTCATTAGATGTCGAGTCCCTATACACCAGTATAGAACATGTGAGAGGACGCGATGCAGTACATTATTTTTTTGTCCAAAAGGGGAACTCGCCTTCAAAATCCTAATAAGTTCATTTTGGAACATGTCATATCGCACAACTACTTTGTTTTCCTCAATAAATACTACCAGTAAGTATGTGGTACGGCCATGGGCACAGCCTGTGCCCCTACATACGCCAACTTATATTTAGGCTGGTGGGAGGGTATTCATTGATGATATGGAAAAATACACGGTGCATATTGATCTATGGGTACGTTTTATTGATGATATTTTACTGGTGTGGAATGGGACTCATGCAGAACTTGATGACTTTATAGATCGACTAAATGATAATGAAATGGGGTTGTATCTCACATGGGATATTAATGACACTCACATCACTTTCTTGGATTTGACAATAGAGAAAACATCTGATGGAAAAATTCAGACTAAAACCTACAGGAAACCAACAGCCACTCACAGTCTATTAAGGGCTAATAGTAGTCACCCAAAAACACATATTGGTCAGTACCTACGGGTAAAAAGAAATTGTTCAAGACAGGCTGACTTTGAAATAGGAGCCAGGGAACTTCAGAATTGTTTCAAAGAAAGAGGCTACAACAAAAAGGTTTTAACTAAAGCATACCATAGAGCTAGAGATGTCACCAGTTACTGGTAGACAATGGTGAGATGCATCGGCACATACAATGGGATGTGGCACGAAGTAAAGAGGGTTTTCAACAATCACTGGTCCATCCTCCTAGATGATGAGGATTTAAGGCCATTCCTTAGCCATAAAGCCCAGATCACCAGCAGACGGTCTACTAACCTAAGAGATATGTTATCACGTAGACATCTTGTAAGGCTTGTAAATATGTTAAGACCACAAAAACTTTATCAGCTTATGAAGGAACATAAGACATTTCCAATTAAACAAATGTTAACCTGCAAATCAGAAGGGGGGGGGGGGGTATATCTAATGCTTTGCACATGTGGCATGAGATATATAGGGAAAACCTGTAGAGAAATTAGAAGAAGAGTCCTGGAAGATGTGTACAGTATCAAAAGAGAATATGATACACCAGTGGCCAACCATGTCAATAACAAACACAATGGAGATCTCAAAGCCTCATCATTCATAGCAATTGATAATATTCAAAAAACAATTAGGAGGGGAGATAATGACAAAGAAAAAAGAGGCACGGTGGATATGCACTAAAGACCAAGAAGCCCAATGGTGAAGGTTTCACCTTCTCTCCCTTTATCTAAACCTCATGTAATAGACTGGGGGATGGCTATGCTGTTAATTATCATTATTGTTTTCTAGTTTTTGTCTCCATACTCTATTTTATACCAGCATTCTTTGTCTCCATACTGGTATCAATAAGATGTATTGTCATCACATTGGGATAAAATGAGTATTAATAAACCTGATTCTTACATTTTTCATTAAATGATAGGATCTCATACTCTAGGGGAGTTTTGTAGATTTTATTAAATGTGGAAACCGGGTATCTTCCTGTGAAGACATCAGGATTACTGTCTTTTCATTGGATGTCATCTTAGTGACAATATAGTATATCATTAAGCAATATCAGGAATAAAATATATACCAATATGGAAACCATTTGCATAGTGTGAAGGTAGGAAGACAAATGTCATCTTACTGCTGCTAACTTCATACATACAAACATTCTCCAGAGTATATGCGTATTCTCTAGGATGACTATATACATTATAGGGAGTTAATATACACTTACTTTCCCTTTTAAATATACCATTCTTATTAATATATGCCACTCTATTACACGCTCCCTTAGTAGCTGGCCGATGACATCATTACAAAGCGTCTAGGCAGCACATGGGAACGCCAAGTCCCATTAGGATAGCTTTATTGTGATTATCTGCATCCAACTTTGCTAATACCCATCTATGAGATACTTATTAGAGAGGGATATATTCATGGAGCAGACTTTATATTATGATCGGTACTATCCTTGTGACTCCCTAAATTTTTGTCTTTTTATATAAACAACAATCATGTGTATGGACCTTAATGTCATATAAATCATCAATAGTGCAATATCAAGCACTTTTAGCTCCTTATCATTGTGGGAAAATCCCCACGTAACACTTAAGTCACTTTACCCTGATCAATTCACAGTTTGTACAATAGGACTCTTTTGGGTCCTAATTCACTTTAGTATTAGTTCTAGCACTTAGCATTGTATCCAATCATCTGGTTGTTTTTTATGGTTAATGCAGTTTAGCCAGTAGAGGTATTAATATACCGTAATTATCTGCGTATAACATGCACTTTTTCTCTGATATTCCCTCCCCCCTCCTGAGGAAGGAGGATGAGGATGGGGGGTTGAGGAGGGGTGTTGAGGAGGGGGGTTTGAGGATGGGGGGGTTGAGGAGGGAGGATGAGGAGGGAGGTTGAGGAGGGGGTTGAGGATGAGGAGGGAGGTTGAGGATGAGGAGGGGGGTTGAGGATGAGGAGGGGGGTTGAGGAAGGGGGTTGAGGTTGAGGAGGGGGTTGAGGATAGGGTGGTTGAGGAAGGAGGATGAGGTGGAGGGGGTTGAGAAGGGAGGTTGAGGATGAGGAGGGAGGTTGAGGATGAGGAGGGGGGTTGAGGATGAGGCGGGGGTTGAGGATGAGGAGGGAGATTGAGGAGGGGGGTTGAGGTTGAGGAGGGGGGTTGAGGAGGGAGGATGAGGAGGGAGGTTGAGGAGGGGGTTGAGGATGAGGTTGAAGATTCTGCTTCAAAGTTCTTTATTTGAAATTACATTTTTTTCCCCTGAAATTTCCTTCTTAAAATGAGGTGCGTGTTATACGCCGATAAATACGGTATTTATTATTTGGCAGCTGTAGCGTTGTGTGTTTAGTTTTTTATTACTTTCATTGGTTTTATAATAACTATTAAAAGCTAAGTTTTATTGGCTACTATTGATTATAGTAGGTTCCTAGGAGTGCACCACTACAAAGGGATTTTCTTTCCTTTTCTTTACCATTATGGATCCCTGGTGGCACCCTATCTTATTAAAAGTTCCTGGGCTCAATGCTGAGAGCCACCATACTTGTCCTTTTTCTTGTAATCCACAATGGCCAGAGATCAAGGAAAATCTGTGGCTTTTGTTTATACCATTGAATTTCACAAAAGAGGCCTGCCACATGCAAATATACTTTTAATCCTGCAGGAAAAAGATAAATGAAATACTACAGAGAGAGTGGATTCAGTAATTACTGCTGAATTGCCACATCCAGAAAAATATTCAAAACTTTATGAGATTGTAACACACAAAATGATTCATGGGCCATGTGGAGATATCAATCCAAATTCACCACGGATGGAAAATAAGAAAATGTACAAAAGAGGTCCCAAAACAATTTCAAATACAAACTTATGCTAATTGTGATGGATACCCTTTGTATAAAAGAAGAGAAGGAAAAACAGCTGTTATCCATAGACATAAGGATGATAATAGATATGTTGTTCCAAACAATCCACATTTCCTCATGAAGTACAATGTGGAAGCTTGCACTTCTATTAAATCCATCAAATATGTGTATAAATATATATATATATATATATATATATATATATATATATATATATATACACAAAGGATATGATGCAGCAACTGTTGTTGTGCATGGTGCACAAAACTAAAAGTAATATCCAATTTTACATGACGAACTTTCTAATTATTTAGATGCTCGCTGTGTCAGTGCTCCAGCAGCAATGTGGCGTCTTCTGAAATTTGAGATGCATGATCGGTCACATGCTGTGTATTGGTTAGCTGTACATTTGCCACAAAGTCAGTTTGTTTGCTTTACTGCAGGCAATGAAAGAACTTCCTTAGCCCAAACTGAATATAGAGCAACAACACTTACTACTGGTTTCAATTAAATTGTCAGGACACTGAGCCCAGAAAAATTTTATACATTGAGATTCCATATCACTATGTATTTGTAAATGGCCAATGGCGACAATGAAAAAGAGATACTCCTAAAATTATCCAACAAATTTATACCTTCAGCTCAAGAGATATTGAACATTTCAGTTTAAGATTACTTCTTTTACATGTTCCCGGGGCACAAAGTTATGAACATTTACACACAGTGAATGACATAGTTTATGATAATTTCAAAATTAGCTGCAAGACATCAAAACTTCATAGCAGATGATACAGAATGGGAGAGGTTCCTGGAAAAGCAGCACTATGTCAAATGCCAAAGCAAATGAGAGAACAATGTGCATTAATTTGCATCTTGTGCAATGTACCTGATGCATTTGCTTTGTGGGAAACATTTAAATTAAATATGTGTGAAACTTCTTAAAACGTTACAATGAGGCCATTGCACTCTTAAAAGCATTAATGGAAATTCAATAAATATTTCTTGCTCATGGATTAAATTGTGCAAGTTTTAATTCGCCTGATCCAGGACTTATAGATTACATCAACTTTGATGATTATGACACTGAGCTTCAAAAACAAAAAAACACAAGAAAAACTTGCAACTTTAAAAAACATTACAATTGCAAGCATTTAATGTAATCACAAATGCAACTGATGATAAAATGGTCAAAGACAGTTGTTTCTATCTCGATGGTCCTGGTGGATCGGGAAAAACGTATCTGTACAATTGTTTGATGAGTTACATTCGAGCACAGGGTCAAATAGCAATGCCATTTGCAACAACTGGAATTGCCGCAATTTTGTTAGAAGGTGGCAGAACTGTACATAGTGGATTTAAACTGCCAGTTCCCATTTTAGAAACATCAGTGTCAGATATTCGACTGAATTATTTACAAGTAAAAAAAAAAAAAGTAAATTAATTATTATAGATAAGGCAACAATGATGTTGTGTCATACCTTGAAATGTATTGATAGATTATTAAAATAAGTGATGGATAATAATTTGCCATTTGGTGGAAAGGTGATGTTGTTAGGAGGAGATTTTAGGCAAACATTACCTGTTGTGCCACATGGAAATAGGACTGAAAAACGTATCAAAACAAGTAAACTGTGGAAAATATTTACACACCTGAAATTAGAATTAAATATGAGATCTGAAGGCCAAAATTAATATAATGATTGGCTAAGTCAAATTGGAGAAAAAAAAAAACATCCAAGATTAAATAATTTACTGGTTGATACCATCAAAATTCCATCACAAATGGTTTGCAAGGAATCGCTCATAATGGCAATCTTTCTAAACACTATCAATAACAACCGTTACTCTGACATTGCAAACAAAGTGATATTAACATCAAAAATATAGATGCCTTGAATCTAAATAACGAAATTTTAAAATTCATCAACGCACCCCAAAAGAATTATTACAGTGCAGATTCAGTTCTGGCTGACGATATAGACAGTGAATCTAACTTTAGTATAGAATTTATCAATTCTTTAACACCATCTGGAATGCCACCACATGTTTTGCAATTGAAAAAAGGGGCAATTGTCATGCTATTGAGAAATATGAATCCCCAAAAAGGACTTTGTAATGGGACTAGATTAATTGTGCAGGATTTAAAAGATTATTTCATAAATGCAGAAATTATGAATGGTACTCATAAAGGCGAACAAGTTTTTATACCAAGAATTGATTTAGCTCCAAGTGAGAGTGGTTTGCCTTTTGTCCTTCAAAGGAGACAATTTCCAGTTATCACAGCATTTGCCATGACCGTTAATAAATCCCAAGGACAAACTTTTAAGTCTGTGGGTATTTTTTTACAGGAACCTGTTTTTGCACATGAACAATCTATGTTGCTTTTTTTCAAGGTGCACAAATCCAGATGATATTAAAGTTTCAATTGAAGACAACCCAAGTCAGGGTGATCTATTACAGGATGGATGCATTTTTACCAAAAACATTGTGTACTATGAGAACAGTGGTTTTATATCAAGGACGAAATTAGATGTCACTCGGGCTCTTTTTAGAGGACAACTATTTCACATAGGAAACTCTATGTCCAATTTTACAAAAATACAACAAAAACTGGAAAAAAAATAAACCCAGAATAAACAGTGGTTATATCCCATAGACAAAATTAAAAGTCTGCTGGGCTCTTTTTAAGGGAACCACTTGGACATGCAAGAACAAAAAAAGTATTGGAATGTCTTGGAAGTGGCCTTTTGCCAGGATTGGCCCCACAAAAAAAGTTACATTGCATTTTATGACTTTTACTGTTTCAATTTTAATACATGAACTTCTTGTTTGTAATGTTAAAATAGATTTTTTCAAGGTCTCAAAATTTGTTTCATTGTATGTAATTAAGGGTTCATGTTACTAGGAGGATGATCAATTGTAAAAAACTGAAATGTATAATAAAATACAGAGTATTGATCCAGGGAGTAATCTGATCGCCAGTTAATGGGGTCAGGAAGGAATTATTTTTTCCCTTCTTTGATACAACTGGCTAAGTTTTAATGGGGGTTTTTACCGTTTGCTTCCTCTGGATTCAATACCTATGTTTATCAGTACTTTACATAAAAGCTGCATGTTACAAACCAATATGTAATGGCTTAATATACTCATTGATATAAAGTTGACCTAATGTTATGTTACTCATCCATAGCTCAGATTTAAAAATGTTAGTATTGTTAAAAATATGGTTCACTAATCTTACAAATATAAGCACTATCTAATGGCTTACAAAAATGTATTCATACAAACTTCATCCATTGTTACATTATTCTTGACGATTAAACAGGTTAATATCATTAAAAAATTAATTGTTTACCAGTTGTTGAAATACAAGTTGACTGTTAAAAAAAAAAAAAAAGTTATTAAACTTGTTGTATATATTTCTACATAACAAAAAGGTTAAGAGTCTCACAGACTCACATTGTGTGGCAAACATTCCCAGCTTTAACATTTTATTGACCGGAATTTTTTGACGGGCAAGTCGCCAGTATTATATATAAATTTTGGTTATTTCATATATTATGCCACTACCAGAGGGTTCGTAGCCAGCTCTTGGGCTTTCCACGTCGGTTAAGCCTTCCAGGAAGGAGGTACCCTTTGGGGATCATAGATTGATCCCATATCCCTACCCTGCACTTTTCTAGGTGGCCTCCTTTTAAGACACACATTTAATAATTGTATCTATAGTACTGAGTTGGTGTTATGCACCTGAAATATACTTCGGCGCTCATTGCAAGCCTCTCCCCTGGTGTCATTTTGGTTGTCTGAGCACCTTCGGCGCTCATTGCAAGCCTCTCCCCTCATGTACTTTTGGTTCTCTGAGCACCCCGTGTGTTCATTGAAAGCCCCGCGCTGAGCGCCTTTGGCACTCATTGCGAGGCTCTACTCTGCTATTTTTATATATATATATATATTTTAATAATTAATTAATTAATGAAATAATAAATTAATATACGTTACCTATTTGTAATTAATATATTGAGCAATTAATATTCTGAAGAGCTAACAATCCCTTTTGATTTTTCTGCGGCATACAATGTGAATTTGGACTGTTGCTGAGCTGAGGCGTGTCAGCAATGTGCCAAGTGCGCAGTATAAATAGGCTGCGTGCGCGAGGGCAAACCGTTTGTTTAGTTGTGTAAAGCGGCATTTTAGATTGGTAATGTTATTAGTTGTAATATGGCGGCGACTGTCTATGTCTTTGTACTTTTTAATAGTCTATTTTATACCTCACACGTTCCTGGGGGTGTTTTGCGTGGTTAGGGGTCGTGCGGCCTCGTTTTCGTTTTTTTGGCCACCATTTTATTTGTCACTTTTTTTTTTGAGTGTTGAAACTCGGCAAATCGTGTTTAAATATCATGCGACGTCCTGGCGCCCAGACGCCCTGGCGCCCCCCCGTGCTGAGTGTGAGGTTTTATTATTTTATTTGTGTTACTTTTGTTTTTGGATGTGCGCCGTTCGCAACAACCCGCAATGCTCACAACTATATATGTGATTGTTTTTTATTTAAAGTCACCCTATATAGCGCTAAAGGCGTGTTACAAAAGAAGGGTAATAATAATACAAGCCGTGTGTAGGATCAGATAGATGAGCTATAGGTGATATACGTGTGTATGTAATCCCTGTGTGCGGTGTCTTGTAGACCTGTTGTGTATCGTCTGATAGATGTCCCATACAAGCCGTGTGTGTAGGATCAGATAGATGAGCTATAGGTGATATACGTGTGTATGTAATCCCTGTGTGCGGTGTCTTGTAGACCTGTTGTGTGTCGTCTGATAGAAGTCCCATACAAGTCGTGTGTAGGGTCAGATAGATGAGCTATAGGTGATATACGTGTGTATGTAATCCCTGTGTGCGGTGTCTTGTAGACCTGTTGTGTATCGTCTGATAGATGTCCCATACAAGCCGTGTGTGTAGGGTCAGATAGATGAGCTATAGGTGATATACGTGTGTATGTAATCCCTGTGTGTGGTGTCTTGTAGACCTGTTGTGTATCGTCTGATAGATGTCCCATACAAGCCGTGTGTGTAGGGTCAGATAGATGAGCTATAGGTGATATACGTGTGTATGTAATCCCTGTGTGTGGTGTCTTGTAGACCTGTTGTGTATCGTCTGATAGATGTCCCATACAAGCCGTGTGTGTGGTGTCAGATAGATGAGCTATAGGTGATATACGTGTGTATGTAATCCCTGTGTGCGGTGTCTTGTAGACCTGTTGTGTATCGTCTGATAGATGTCCCATACAAGCCGTGTGTGAGGTCAGATAGATGAGCTATAGGTGATATACGTGTGTATGTAATCCCTGTGTGCGGTGTCTTGTAGACCTGTTGTGTGTCGTCTGATAGAAGTCCCATACAAGTCGTGTGTAGGGTCAGATAGATGAGCTATAGGTGATATACGTGTGTATGTAATCCCTGTGTGCGGTGTCTTGTAGACCTGTTGTGTGTCGTCTGATAGAAGTCCCATACAAGTCGTGTGTAGGGTCAGATAGATGAGCTATAGGTGATATACGTGTGTATGTAATCCCTGTGTGCGGTGTCTTGTAGACCTGTTGTGTATCGTCTGATAGATGTCCCATACAAGCCGTGTGTGTGTAGGGTCAGATAGATGAGCTATAGGTGATATACGTGTGTATGTAATCCCTGTGTGCGGTGTCTTGTAGACCTGTTGTGTATCGTCTGATAGATGTCCCATACAAGCCGTGTGTGAGGTCAGATAGATGAGCTATAGGTGATATACGTGTGTATGTAATCCCTGTGTGCGGTGTCTTGTAGACCTGTTGTGTATCGTCTGATAGATGTCCCATACAAGCCGTGTGTAGGGTCAGATAGATGAGCTATAGGTGATATACGTGTGTATGTAATCCCTGTGTGCGGTGTCTTGTAGACCTGTTGTGTATCGTCTGATAGATGTCCCATACAAGCCGTGTGTGTAGGGTCAGATAGATGAGCTATAGGTGATATACGTGTGTATGTAATCCCTGTGTGTGGTGTCTTGTAGACCTGTTGTGTATCGTCTGATAGATGTCCCATACAAGCCGTGTGTAGGGTCAGATAGATGAGCTATAGGTGATATACGTGTGTATGTAATCCCTGTGTGTGGTGTCTTGTAGACCTGTTGTGTATCGTCTGATAGATGTCCCATACAAGCCGTGTGTAGGGTCAGATAGATGAGCTATAGGTGATATACGTGTGTATGTAATCCCTGTGTGCGGTGTCTTGTAGACCTGTTGTGTATCGTCTGATAGATGTCCCATACAAGCCGTGTGTGTAGGATCAGATAGATGAGCTATAGGTGATATACGTGTGTATGTAATCCCTGTGTGTGGTGTCTTGTAGACCTGTTGTGTATCGTCTGATAGATGTCCCATACAAGTCGTGTGTGTAGGATCAGATAGATGAGCTATAGGTGATATACGTGTGTATGTAATCCCTGTGTGCGGTGTCTTGTAGACCTGTTGTGTATCGTCTGATAGATGTCCCATACAAGCCGTGTGTGTAGGATCAGATAGATGAGCTATAGGTGATATACGTGTGTATGTAATCCCTGTGTGTGGTGTCTTGTAGTCCTGTTGTGTATCGTCTGATAGATGTCCCATACAAGTCGTGTGTGTGGGATCAGATAGATGAGCTATAGGTGATATACGTGTGTATGTAATCCCTGTGTGCGGTGTCTTGTAGACCTGGTGTGTATCGTCTGATAGATGTCCCATACAAGCCGTGTGTGTAGGATCAGATAGATGAGCTATAGGTGATATACGTGTGTATGTAATCCCTGTGTGTGGTGTCTTGTAGACCTGTTGTGTATCGTCTGATAGATGTCCCATACAAGCCGTGTGTGTAGGGTCAGATAGATGAGCTATAGGTGATATACGTGTGTATGTAATCCCTGTGTGTGGTGTCTTGTAGACCTGTTGTGTATCGTCTGATAGATGTCCCATACAAGTCGTGTGTGTGGGATCAGATAGATGAGCTATAGGTGATATACGTGTGTATGTAATCCCTGTGTGCGGTGTCTTGTAGACCTGGTGTGTATCGTCTGATAGATGTCCCATACAAGCCGTGTGTGTAGGATCAGATAGATGAGCTATAGGTGATATACGTGTGTATGTAATCCCTGTGTGTGGTGTCTTGTAGACCTGTTGTGTATCGTCTGATAGATGTCCCATACAAGCCGTGTGTGTAGGGTCAGATAGATGAGCTATAGGTGATATACGTGTGTATGTAATCCCTGT
This sequence comes from Discoglossus pictus, assembly GCA_027410445.1. Taxonomy (NCBI): domain Eukaryota; kingdom Metazoa; phylum Chordata; class Amphibia; order Anura; family Alytidae; genus Discoglossus; species Discoglossus pictus. The sequence continues at coordinate 43,225 of JAPZIH010001170.1, forward strand.
GTGTGGTGTCTTGTAGACCTGTTGTGTATCGTCTGATAGATGTCCCATACAAGCCGTGTGTGTGAGGTCAGATAGATGAGCTGTAGGTGATATACGTGTGTATGTAATCCCTGTGTGCGGTGTCTTGTAGACCTGTTGTGTATCGTCTGATAGATGTCCCATACAAGCCGTGTGTGTGAGGTCAGATAGATGAGCTGTAGGTGATATACGTGTGTATGTAATCCCTGTGTGCGGTGTCTTGTAGACCTGTTGTGTATCGTCTGATAGATGTCCCATACAAGCCGTGTGTGTAGGGTCAGATAGATGAGCTATAGGTGATATACGTGTGTATGTAATCCCTGTGTGTGGTGTCTTGTAGACCTGTTGTGTATCGTCTGATAGATGTCCCATACAAGCCGTGTGTGTAGGGTCAGATAGATGAGCTATAGGTGATATACGTGTGTATGTAATCCCTGTGTGCGGTGTCTTGTAGACCTGTTGTGTATCGTCTGATAGATGTCCCATACAAGCCGTGTGTAGGGTCAGATAGAGGAGCTATAGGTGATATACGTGTGTATGTAATCCCTGTGTGCGGTGTCTTGTAGACCTGTTGTGTATCGTCTGATAGATGTCCCATACAAGCCGTGTGTGTAGGGTCAGATAGATGAGCTATAGGTGATATACGTGTGTATGTAATCCCTGTGTGGTATCTTGTAGTCCTGTTGTGTATCGTCTGATAGATGTCCCATACAAGCCGTGTGTGTAGGATCAGATAGATGAGCTATAGGTGATATACGTGTGTATGTAATCCCTGTGTGCGGTGTCTTGTAGACCTGTTGTGTATCGTCTGATAGATGTCCCATACAAGCCGTGTGTGTAGGATCAGATAGATGAGCTATAGGTGATATACGTGTGTATGTAATCCCTGTGTGTGGTATCTTGTAGTCCTGTTGTGTATCGTCTGATAGATGTCCCATACAAGCCGTGTGTAGGGTCAGATAGATGAGCTATAGGTGATATACGTGTGTATGTAATCCCTGTGTGTGGTGTCTTGTAGACCTGTTGTGTATCGTCTGATAGATGTCCCATACAAGCCGTGTGTAGGGTCAGATAGATGAGCTATAGGTGATATACGTGTGTATGTAATCCCTGTGTGCGGTGTCTTGTAGACCTGTTGTGTATCGTCTGATAGATGTCCCATACAAGCCGTGTGTGTAGGGTCAGATAGATGAGCTATAGGTGATATACGTGTGTATGTAATCCCTGTGTGCGGTGTCATGTAGACCTGTTGTGTATCGTCTGATAGATGTCCCATACAAGCCGTGTGTGAGGTCAGATAGATGAGCTATAGGTGATATACGTGTGTATGTAATCCCTGTGTGCGGTGTCTTGTAGACCTGTTGTGTATCGTCTGATAGATGTCCCATACAAGCCGTGTGTGTAGGATCAGATAGATGAGCTATAGGTGATATACGTGTGTATGTAATCCCTGTGTGTGGTGTCTTGTAGACCTGTTGTGTATCGTCTGATAGATGTCCCATACAAGCCGTGTGTAGGGTCAGATAGATGAGCTATAGGTGATATACGTGTGTATGTAATCCCTGTGTGCGGTGTCTTGTAGACCTGTTGTGTATCGTCTGATAGATGTCCCATACAAGCCGTGTGTGTAGGGTCAGATAGATGAGCTATAGGTGATATACGTGTGTATGTAATCCCTGTGTGCGGTGTCTTGTAGACCTGTTGTGTATCGTCTGATAGATGTCACATACAAGCCGTGTGTGAGGTCAGATAGATGAGCTATAGGTGATATACGTGTGTATGTAATCCCTGTGTGTGGTGTCTTGTAGACCTGTTGTGTATCGTCTGATAGATGTCCCATACAAGCCGTGTGTGTAGGGTCAGATAGATGAGCTATAGGTGATATACGTGTGTATGTAATCCCTGTGTGTGGTGTCTTGTAGACCTGTTGTGTATCGTCTGATAGATGTCCCATACAAGCCGTGTGTGTAGGATCAGATAGATGAGCTATAGGTGATATACGTGTGTATGTAATCCCTGTGTGCGGTGTCTTGTAGACCTGTTGTGTATCGTCTGATAGATGTCCCATACAAGCCGTGTGTGTGGGGTCAGATAGATGAGCTATAGGTGATATACGTGTGTATGTAATCCCTGTGTGTGGTGTCTTGTAGACATGTTGTGTATCGTCTGATAGATGTCCCATACAAGCCGTGTGTAGGGTCAGATAGATGAGCTATAGGTGATATACGTGTGTATGTAATCCCTGTGTGCGGTATCTTGTAGACCTGTTGTGTATCGTCTGATAGATGTCCCATACAAGCCGTGTGTAGGGTCAGATAGATGAGCTATAGGTGATATACGTGTGTATGTAATCCCTGTGTGTGGTGTCTTGTAGACCTGTTGTGTATCGTCTGATAGATGTCCCATACAAGCCGTGTGTGTAGGATCAGATAGATGAGCTATAGGTGATATACGTGTGTATGTAATCCCTGTGTGGTGTCTTGTAGACCTGTTGTGTATCGTCTGATAGATGTCCCATACAAGCCGTGTGTAGGGTCAGATAGATGAGCTATAGGTGATATACGTGTGTATGTAATCCCTGTGTGTGGTGTCTTGTAGACCTGTTGTGTATCGTCTGATAGATGTCCCATACAAGCCGTGTGTGAGGTCAGATAGATGAGCTATAGGTGATATACGTGTGTATGTAATCCCTGTGTGCGGTGTCTTGTAGACCTGTTGTGTATCGTCTGATAGATGTCCCATACAAGCCGTGTGTGTAGGATCAGATAGATGAGCTATAGGTGATATACGTGTGTATGTAATCCCTGTGTGCGGTGTCTTGTAGACCTGTTGTGTATCGTCTGATAGATGTCCCATACAAGTCGTGTGTGTGGGATCAGATAGATGAGCTATAGGTGATATACGTGTGTATGTAATCCCTGTGTGTGGTGTCTTGTAGACCTGTTGTGTATCGTCTGATAGATGTCCCATACAAGCCGTGTGTAGGGTCAGATAGATGAGCTATAGGTGATATACGTGTGTATGTAATCCCTGTGTGCGGTGTCTTGTAGACCTGTTGTGTATCGTCTGATAGATGTCCCATACAAGCCGTGTGTGTAGAGTCAGATAGATGAGCTATAGGTGATATACGTGTGTATGTAATCCCTGTGTGCGGTGTCTTGTAGACCTGTTGTGTATCGTCTGATAGATGTCCCATACAAGCCGTGTGTGTGAGGTCAGATAGATGAGCTATAGGTGATATACGTGTGTATGTAATCCCTGTGTGTGGTGTCTTGTAGACCTGTTGTGTATCGTCTGATAGATGTCCCATACAAGCCGTGTGTGTAGGGTCAGATAGATGAGCTATAGGTGATATACGTGTGTATGTAATCCCTGTGTGTGGTGTCTTGTAGACCTGTTGTGTATCGTCTGATAGATGTCCCATACAAGCCGTGTGTAGGATCAGATAGATGAGCTATAGGTGATATACGTGTGTATGTAATCCCTGTGTGGTATCTTGTAGACCTGTTGTGTATCGTCTGATAGATGTCCCATACAAGCCGTGTGTGTGAGGTCAGATAGATGAGCTATAGGTGATATACGTGTGTATGTAATCCCTGTGTGTGGTGTCTTGTAGACCTGTTGTGTATCGTCTGATAGATGTCCCATACAAGCCGTGTGTGTAGGATCAGATAGATGAGCTATAGGTGATATACGTGTGTATGTAATCCCTGTGTGCGGTGTCTTGTAGACCTGTTGTGTATCGTCTGATAGATGTCCCATACAAGCCGTGTGTGTAGGATCAGATAGATGTGCTATAGGTGATATACGTGTGTATGTAATCCCTGTGTGTGGTGTCTTGTAGACCTGTTGTGTATCGTCTGATAGATGTCCCATACAAGCCGTGTGTGTAGGATCGGATAGATGAGCTATAGGTGATATACGTGTGTATGTAATCCCTGTGTGCGGTGTCTTGTAGACCTGTTCTGTATCGTCTGATAGATGTCCCATACAAGCCGTGTGTGTGAGGTCAGATAGATAAGCTATAGGTGATATACGTGTGTATGTAATCCCTGTGCGTGGTGTCTTGTAGACCTGTTGTGTATCGTCTGATAGATGTCCCATACAAGCCGTGTGTGTGAGATCAGATAGATGAGCTATAGGTGATATACGTGTGTATGTAATCCCTGTGTGTGGTATCTTGTAGACCTGTTGTGTATCGTCTGATAGATGTCCCATACAAGCCGTGTGTGTAGGATCAGATAGATGAGCTATAGGTGATATACGTGTGTATGTAATCCCTGTGTGGTATCTTGTAGACCTGTTGTGTATCGTCTGATAGATGTCCCATACAAGCCGTGTGTGTAGGATCAGATAGATGAGCTATAGGTGATATACGTGTGTATGTAATCCCTGTGTGTGGTATCTTGTAGACCTGTTGTGTATCGTCTGATAGATGTCCCATACAAGCCGTGTGTGTTGGGTCAGATAGATGAGCTATAGGTGATATACGTGTGTATGTAATTCCTGTGTGCGGTGTCTTGTAGACCTGTTGTGTATCGTCTGATAGATGTCCCATACAAGCCGTGTGTGTGAGGTCAGATAGATAAGCTATAGGTGATATACGTGTGTATGTAATCCCTGTGTGTGGTGTCTTGTAGACCTGTTGTGTATCGTCTGATAGATGTCCCATACAAGCCGTGTGTGTGAGGTCAGATAGATGAGCTATAGGTGATATACGTGTGTATGTAATCCCTGTGTGCGGTGTCTTGTAGACCTGTTGTGTATCGTCTGATAGATGTCCCATACAAGCCGTGTGTGAGGTCAGATAGATGAGCTATAGGTGATATACGTGTGTATGTAATCCCTGTGTGCGGTGTCTTGTAGACCTGTTGTGTATCTTCTGATAGATGTCCCATACAAGCCGTGTGTGTAGGATCAGATAGATGAGCTATAGGTGATATACGTGTGTATGTAATCCCTGTGTGTGGTGTCTTGTAGACCTGTTGTGTATCGTCTGATAGATGTCCCATACAAGCCGTGTGTGTAGGATCAGATAGATGAGCTATAGGTGATATACGTGTGTATGTAATCCCTGTGTGCGGTGTCTTGTAGACCTGTTGTGTATCTTCTGATAGATGTCCCATACAAGCCGTGTGTAGGATCAGATAGATGAGCTATAGGTGATATACGTGTGTATGTAATCCCTGTGTGCGGTGTCTTGTAGACCTGTTGTGTATCGTCTGATAGATGTCCCATACAAGCCATGTGTAGGATCAGATAGATGAGCTATAGGTGATATACGTGTGTATGTAATCCCTGTGTGTGGTGTCTTGTAGACCTGTTGTGTATCGTCTGATAGATGTCCCATACAAGCCGTGTGTGTAGGATCAGATAGATGAGCTATAGGTGATATACGTGTGTATGTAATCCCTGTGTGCGGTGTCTTGTAGACCTGTTGTGTATCGTCTGATAGATGTCCCATACAAGCCGTGTGTAGGATCAGATAGATGAGCTATAGGTGATATACGTGTGTATGTAATCCCTGTGTGTGGTGTCTTGTAGACCTGTTGTGTATCGTCTGATAGATGTCCCATACAAGCCGTGTGTGTAGGATCAGATAGATGAGCTATAGGTGATATACGTGTGTATGTAATCCCTGTGTGCGGTGTCTTGTAGACCTGTTGTGTATCGTCTGATAGATGTCCCATACAAGCCGTGTGTGTGAGGTCAGATAGATGAGCTATAGGTGATATACGTGTGTATGTAATCCCTGTGTGTGGTGTCTTGTAGACCTGTTGTGTATCGTCTGATAGATGTCCCATACAAGCCGTGTGTGTGAGGTCAGATAGATGAGCTATAGGTGATATACGTGTGTATGTAATCCCTGTGTGTGGTGTCTTGTAGACCTGTGTGTATCGTCTGATAGATGTCCCATACAAGCCGTGTGTAGGATCAGATAGATGAGCTATAGGTGATATACGTGTGTATGTAATCCCTGTGTGTGGTGTCTTGTAGACCTGTTGTGTATCGTCTGATAGATGTCCCATACAAGCCGTGTGTGAGGTCAGATAGATGAGCTATAGGTGATATACGTGTGTATGTAATCCCTGTGTGTGGTGTCTTGTAGACCTGTTGTGTATCGTCTGATAGATGTCCCATACAAGCCGTGTGTGTAGGATCAGATAGATGAGCTATAGGTGATATACGTGTGTATGTAATCCCTGTGTGTGGTGTCTTGTAGACCTGTTGTGTATCGTCTGATAGATGTCCCATACAAGCCGTGTGTGAGGTCAGATAGATGAGCTATAGGTGATATACGTGTGTATGTAATCCCTGTGTGTGGTGTCTTGTAGACCTGTTGTGTATCGTCTGATAGATGTCCCATACAAGCCGTGTGTGTAGGATCAGATAGATGAGCTATAGGTGATATACGTGTGTATGTAATCCCTGTATGTGGTGTCTTGTAGACCTGTTGTGTATCGTCTGATAGATGTCCCATACAAGCCGTGTGTGAGGTCAGATAGATGAGCTATAGGTGATATACGTGTGTATGTAATCCCTGTGTGCGGTGTCTTGTAGACCTGTTGTGTATCGTCTGATAGATGTCCCATACAAGCCGTGTGTGTGGGATCAGATAGATGAGCTATAGGTGATATACGTGTGTATGTAATCCCTGTGTGTGGTGTCTTGTAGACCTGTTGTGTATCGTCTGATAGATGTCCCATACAAGCCGTGTGTGTAGGATCAGATAGATGAGCTATAGGTGATATACGTGTGTATGTAATCCCTGTATGTGGTGTCTTGTAGACCTGTTGTGTATCGTCTGATAGATGTCCCATACAAGCCGTGTGTGAGGTCAGATAGATGAGCTATAGGTGATATACGTGTGTATGTAATCCCTGTGTGTGGTGTCTTGTAGACCTGTTGTGTATCGTCTGATAGATGTCCCATACAAGCCGTGTGTGTAGGATCAGATAGATGAGCTATAGGTGATATACGTGTGTATGTAATCCCTGTGTGTGGTGTCTTGTAGACCTGTTGTGTATCGTCTGATAGATGTCCCATACAAGCCGTGTGTGAGGTCAGATAGATGAGCTATAGGTGATATACGTGTGTATGTAATCCCTGTGTGTGGTATCTTGTAGACCTGTTGTGTATCGTCTGATAGATGTCCCATACAAGCCGTGTGTGTGGGGTCAGATAGATGAGCTATAGGTGATATACGTGTGTATGTAATCCCTGTGTGTGGTGTCTTGTAGACCTGTTGTGTATCGTCTGATAGATGTCCCATACAAGCCGTGTGTGAGGTCAGATAGATGAGCTATAGGTGATATACGTGTGTATGTAATCCCTGTGTGCGGTGTCTTGTAGACCTGTTGTGTATCGTCTGATAGATGTCCCATACAAGCCGTGTGTGTAGGGTCAGATAGATGAGCTATAGGTGATATACGTGTGTATGTAATCCCTGTGTGTGGTGTCTTGTAGACCTGTTGTGTATCGTCTGATAGATGTCCCATACAAGCCGTGTGTGAGGTCAGATAGATGAGCTATAGGTGATATACGTGTGTATGTAATCCCTGTGTGTGGTGTCTTGTAGACCTGTTGTGTATCGTCTGATAGATGTCCCATACAAGCCGTGTGTAGGATCAGATAGATGAGCTATAGGTGATATACGTGTGTATGTAATCCCTGTGTGTGGTGTCTTGTAGACCTGTTGTTGTGTATCGTCTGATAGATGTCCCATACAAGCCGTGTGTGTAGGGTCAGATAGATGAGCTATAGGTGATATACGTGTGTATGTAATCCCTGTGTGTGGTGTCTTGTAGACCTGTTGTGTATCGTCTGATAGATGTCCCATACAAGCCGTGTGTAGGATCAGATAGATGAGCTATAGGTGATATACGTGTGTATGTAATCCCTGTGTGTGGTGTCTTGTAGACCTGTTGTGTGTATCGTCTGATAGATGTCCCATACAAGCCGTGTGTGTAGGATCAGATAGATAAGCTATAGGTGATATACGTGTGTATGTAATCCCTGTGTGCGGTGTCTTGTAGACCTGTTGTGTATCGTCTGATAGATGTCCCATACAAGCCGTGTGTAGGATCAGATAGATGAGCTATAGGTGATATACGTGTGTATGTAATCCCTGTGTGCGGTGTCTTGTAGACCTGTTGTGTATCGTCTGATAGATGTCCCATACAAGCCATGTGTAGGGTCAGATAGATGAGCTATAGGTGATATACGTGTGTATGTAATCCCTGTGTGCGGTGTCTTGTAGACCTGTTGTGTATCGTCTGATAGATGTCCCATACAAGCCGTGTGTGGGGTCAGATAGATGAGCTATAGGTGATATACGTGTGTATGTAATCCCTGTGTGTGGTGTCTTGTAGACCTGTTGTGTATCGTCTGATAGATGTCACATACAAGCCGTGTGTGAGGTCAGATAGATGAGCTATAGGTGATATACGTGTGTATGTAATCCCTGTGTGCGGTGTCTTGTAGACCTGTTGTGTATCGTCTGATAGATGTCCCATACAAGCCGTGTGTGTGAGGTCAGATAGATGAGCTATAGGTGATATACGTGTGTATGTAATCCCTGTGTGCGGTGTCTTGTAGACCTGTTGTGTATCGTCTGATAGATGTCCCATACAAGCCGTGTGTGGGGTCAGATAGATGAGCTATAGGTGATATACGTGTGTATGTAATCCCTGTGTGTGGTGTCTTGTAGACCTGTTGTGTATCGTCTGATAGATGTCCCATACAAGCCGTGTGTGTAGGATCAGATAGATGAGCTATAGGTGATATACGTGTGTATGTAATCCCTGTGTGCGGTGTCTTGTAGACCTGTTGTGTATCGTCTGATAGATGTCCCATACAAGCCGTGTGTGTTGGGTCAGATAGATGAGCTATAGGTGATATACGTGTGTATGTAATCCCTGTGTGTGGTGTCTTGTAGACCTGTTGTGTATCGTCTGGTAGATGTCCCATACAAGCCGTGTGTGTAGGATCAGATAGATGAGCTATAGGTGATATACGTGTGTATGTAATCCCTGTGTGCGGTGTCTTGTAGACCTGTTGTGTATCGTCTGATAGATGTCCCATACAAGCTGTGTGTGAGGTCAGATAGATGAGCTATAGGTGATATACGTGTGTATGTAATCCCTGTGTGCGGTGTCTTGTAGACCTGTTGTGTATCGTCTGATAGATGTCCCATACAAGCCGTGTGTAGGGTCAGATAGATGAGCTATAGGTGATATACGTGTGTATGTAATCCCTGTGTGTGGTGTCTTGTAGACCTGTTGTGTATCGTCTGATAGATGTCCCATACAAGCCGTGTGTGTGAGGTCAGATAGATGAGCTATAGGTGATATACGTGTGTATGTAATCCCTGTGTGTGGTGTCTTGTAGACCTGTTGTGTATCGTCTGATAGATGTCCCATACAAGCCGTGTGTGTGAGGTCAGATAGATGAGCTATAGGTGATATACGTGTGTATGTAATCCCTGTGTGTGGTGTCTTGTAGACCTGTTGTGTATCGTCTGATAGATGTCCCATACAAGCCGTGTGTAGGGTCAGATAGATGAGCTATAGGTGATATACGTGTGTATGTAATCCCTGTGTGTGGTGTCTTGTAGACCTGTTGTGTATCGTCTGATAGATGTCCCATACAAGCCGTGTGTGAGGGATCAGATAGATGAGCTATAGGTGATATACGTGTGTATGTAATCCCTGTGTGCGGTGTCTTGTAGACCTGTTGTGTATCGTCTGATAGATGTCCCATACAAGCCGTGTGTGTAGGATCAGATAGATGAGCTATAGGTGATATACGTGTGTATGTAATCCCTGTGTGTGGTGTCTTGTAGACCTGTTGTGTATCGTCTGATAGATGTCCCATACAAGCCGTGTGTAGGATCAGATAGATGAGCTATAGGTGATATACGTGTGTATGTAATCCCTGTGTGCGGTGTCTTGTAGACCTGTTGTGTATCGTCTGATAGATGTCCCATACAAGCCGTGTGTGTAGGGTCAGATAGATGAGCTATAGGTGATATACGTGTGTATGTAATCCCTGTGTGTGGTGTCTTGTAGACCTGTTGTGTATCATCTGATAGATGTCCCATACAAGCCGTGTGTGTAGGATCAGATAGATGAGCTATAGGTGATATACGTGTGTATGTAATCCCTGTGTGCGGTGTCTTGTAGACCTGTTGTGTATCGTCTGATAGATGTCCCATACAAGCCGTGTGTGTAGGATCAGATAGATGAGCTATAGGTGATATACGTGTGTATGTAATCCCTGTGTGCGGTGTCTTGTAGACCTGTTGTGTATCGTCTGATAGATGTCCCATACAAGCCGTGTGTGTAGGATCAGATAGATGAGCTATAGGTGATATACGTGTGTATGTAATCCCTGTGTGTGGTGTCTTGTAGACCTGTTGTGTATCGTCTGATAGATGTCCCATACAAGCCGTGTGTGTGAGGTCAGATAGATGAGCTATAGGTGATATACGTGTGTATGTAATCCCTGTGTGTGGTATCTTGTAGACCTGTTGTGTATCGTCTGATAGATGTCCCATACAAGCCGTGTGTGTAGGGTCAGATAGATGAGCTATAGGTGATATACGTGTGTATGTAATCCCTGTGTGCGGTGTCTTGTAGACCTGTTGTGTATCGTCTGATAGATGTCCCATACAAGCCGTGTGTGTAGGATCAGATAGATGAGCTATAGGTGATATACGTGTGTATGTAATCCCTGTGTGCGGTGTCTTGTAGACCTGTTGTGTATCGTCTGATAGATGTCCCATACAAGCCGTGTGTGAGGTCAGATAGATGAGCTATAGGTGATATACGTGTGTATGTAATCCCTGTGTGCGGTGTCTTGTAGACCTGTTGTGTATCGTCTGATAGATGTCCCATACAAGCCGTGTGTGGGGGTCAGATAGATGAGCTATAGGTGATATACGTGTGTATGTAATCCCTGTGTGCGGTGTCTTGTAGACCTGTTGTGTATCGTCTGATAGATGTCCCATACAAGCCGTGGTGTAGGGTCAGATAGATGAGCTATAGGTGATATACGTGTGTATGTAATCCCTGTGTGGTGTCTTGTAGACCTGTTGTGTATCGTCTGATAGATGTCCCATACAAGCCGTGTGTGTAGGATCAGATAGATGAGCTATAGGTGATATACGTGTGTATGTAATCCCTGTGTGTGGTGTCTTGTAGACCTGTTGTGTATCGTCTGATAGATGTCCCATACAAGCCGTGTGTGTAGGGTCAGATAGATGAGCTATAGGTGATATACGTGTGTATGTAATCCCTGTGTGTGGTGTCTTGTAGACCTGTTGTGTATCGTCTGATAGATGTCCCATACAAGCCGTGTGTGGGGTCAGATAGATGAGCTATAGGTGATATACGTGTGTATGTAATCCCTGTTGTGCGGTGTCTTGTAGACCTGTTGTGTATCGTCTGATAGATGTCCCATACAAGCCGTGTGTGGGATCAGATAGATGAGCTATAGGTGATATACGTGTGTATGTAATCCCTGTGTGTGGTGTCTTGTAGACCTGTTGTGTATCGTCTGATAGATGTCCCATACAAGCCGTGTGTGTGAGGTCAGATAGATGAGCTATAGGTGATATACGTGTGTATGTAATCCCTGTGTGCGGTGTCTTGTAGACCTGTTGTGTATCGTCTGATAGATGTCCCATACAAGCCGTGTGTGTGGGATCAGATAGATGAGCTATAGGTGATATACGTGTGTATGTAATCCCTGTGTGCGGTGTCTTGTAGACCTGTTGTGTATCGTCTGATAGATGTCCCATACAAGCCGTGTGTAGGATCAGATAGATGAGCTATAGGTGATATACGTGTGTATGTAATCCCTGTGTGTGGTGTCTTGTAGACCTGTTGTGTATCGTCTGATAGATGTCCCATACAAGCCGTGTGTGTGAGGTCAGATAGATGAGCTATAGGTGATATACGTGTGTATGTAATCCCTGTGT
>JAPZIH010001171.1:0-55174 GCA_027410445.1 Discoglossus pictus
GTAATGAGGAGTGAGTTGTGGTGATTGTCTTAAGGGAACACAGTGATTGATAGCAGTTTGTGCCTGGACTCAGGATTACACTGACCAGTTAACCCATAACTGACCTATTTAGGTGAGTTTAGCATTCCATGCCTGTACAGATAGATTTGTTAAGGTTTTTTTTTTGCTCTCTACATGGCCAGTGCCAGAGCAGAGCAATAACCTCCATGAGTTGCTCTGCATTGTTCCAATTCCAGAGAGGCATAAGAGCGGAAACCCACATTTTCTGCAGTAAGAAATGACAAGCTCTGTTCCTTTCAAACTGCAAATGTAAGCAGTCTTACCATTGACTTTAATGGGACACACACACCTGCAACCTGATTGGCGTCAGTAATACAAATGCAAGTGGGCAGTCTATTATATATGTAAACACAGATATGATTGTATTATTTGATTTCTCAGTCAAAATGCACATTTTTAAAAAATGTACAAAGTATTTCAAAGTGTTTTTAGGAGATCTTTACTTTAATGTGGTCCAAATTGTGCTGAAATAAGTGGCCTTTTAATCTTACCAACGTGATGTGCGGAGACTCCTTTGCCTCCTTGATAGAATTAGATTAAACACATTGATAGGAGTTAATTTAATATAGTAGATGTGTTAGTCATTCAGGCATTGGTAAAAAGGTTTCTCCAGCACTAGACAAGATGCCAACCACTCTTTAGCCCATACTTACATGGGCCCTTTAAATGCATGCTAAACTACCACATGAATCCTAAATCTTTTTAATATTATTTATTACTGCAACTTTCTTATTTAAAATACTTGAATATAAACAGGATAAAAATGAATATATTCCATATATTATTTTCATTATTGATGTTTTTCACAGGAGATGAATTTTGATCTGCCATAAATCTCTGTGATGGATCATTAAATATTCAAAAAAGTCTTATGAGATGTGGACAAATCCAAAAACTTTATTACCACAAAATCCCATAGATCCTCTACACACTCACAGCGCCGCTGCCTTCTGTACAACACGGCCATTAATCAAACTCTCATTAGCTAATGAATGCAGATTTTTCATAGGAATATTCTGACGCTGGAATCTTCAATAACTCTCTGTATTCAATCTCAATTAGGCAATTAGCCCACAGGATGCTACAGTTAAAAGCATTTTTGTAAAGCAAACAATAGGTGAGATGGATTCTGGGATTTTTGTGTTTAGTAAAACTGCATTTGTGTGCAATAAATAGTATTTTATACTCAAAATCTATAGTTTATGCTACTTATATTGAATGATAATGTTTAACATTGTGTAGAGGTATTCATCTGCTATACACAACATAACCCAATGTTTGTGGCTTGAATAACTTAACTAGTATTAGTAATATGTTTAAAGGGTCATTTACTTCACTGGAAGTGCTCTTCAAGGTGTGATAGAGCTATGTTAAAATTATCTTTTTTTTTATTACACACAAAATCTAAAGTTTGAAATCTCTGTTTACATACAAGTATATCCTGCCTTCTGACTGTTTCATGAGGAATAACAGATTGCTGAGTGCAGTGCATGCACAATGTGAAGCTTTATGGTACAAGGCTATGAGTGATAGGATCGATTTCCCCTGGATTCAGTTTACACTGCACTGAGCAGTTAACCCATAACGTTCCTGTTTAGGTGAGTCCAGTCTTTCATGACTGCATAGACAGATGTGGTAAAGGTTATATTTTTGTTTACTAGGCTCACTGCAAAAAGCTGCACTGAGCCCCCACTGAGCACGGCTTACCCTCTGTGTGTTGGTCTGAATTTTTGTCCGGTATGGAAAAATAGAATCTGTTCCCTCAAGCTTGAAATACGAGCAGTCTGACAAAGCCTTACCATTGACTTGAATGGGCGCACACCCCTGCAACCTGATTGGTTGCAGTAATGAAACAGATGTGGATCAGTATGTGGGCAGTCAGTTATACATGTAAACACATATTCTATTTTATTTTATTTCTCAATGAAAAATGCACGTGTTTAAAAAATTCAAAAAGTATTACACATACTTTTATGAGATCTTGACAGTGATGTGGTCCAATTGGTTAAGTGACCCTTTAAACTGGCCATGTTGAGTTTGGAACTTTATGCTATAACACATTTAAACTCTAGTATCACTACTGGTCTCATGAAATAGGGAACTAAAGGCAACGTTTGACGGCAAATAGATTGTTTGGCTAACGGCCAAGACAGGAAGCAATAAGAAGAAAAGAAGTGGTCACAATCAGAGGTTGAACCAGAAATTAAATAACAATATAGAGAACCCTTTATCATCAGCACTCTGCTCAGACACTTAAACGACTACCGTATTTGTAGGAAAAACATCATATTTGTTAAGTATATAACAAGGTAACATTAGCAGTTGTAAAAGTCATGAGCATAAAACCAACTTCAGAAAAAACTGTGACTGCAGAATGTAGACACCCCTTTCAAATAGCATTGAAACATTTCTGTGGTGCCCCCTTCCCTTGATGCCCTAAGCACTTGCTTATTTTTCTTAATTGTTAATCTAGCCATGGTTGGCAGAATTGGATCTCAATGGCAGAAGGCAATCAAAATAATCAGCAGGGGGATGATGGGATGACTGGGATAACTAACAGAAGTTCAAGGTAGGTTGCAATAAGAAGACGAGTCAGGGACACAATCAAGGCTCAGACTAGGATTAGGCACTATAAGCTCACATTGATACTTTCTTCTTATCGTCAGTTGAGTTTACTACCAAAATGAACAATAAATACAACTACCTTGGGTATTTGTGGTTCTATTGCCCTGGAATCACACATAAGGACAGAAGAGCTACTGCCCCTGCAACATACCAAGACCCACAAATGCTAATAACAGCAACCCTTGTTAAAGAGGGAATCTTAGTTATATACAGCCTTATTAAATTGCGATTCGGCCAATTCTATAGGGCTCCATATAAGCACAGAGCATATTTTTTTACAGAATTTTTTAATTCGTGAACTTCTATCCAAAAGTAAGGTCTTCACTAACTAAAAACTTCTGTAAAAAAAATGCTCTGTACTTGTACAGAGCCCTTTAGAATTGGCCGAATCACAATTTAATAAGGCTGATATATTTGAAGGGGAGGTTGGACACCAAACTATTTTCTACCACCTCGCCACTTTTGCCAATGTGTATGTCACGCTGGAGTAATGCACAGTATATTTGTGGCACCCAAAGATCATGTAGCTGATGCAATACAGTGTGCGCCCATCATATATTTCATGTATTTAACATGGTCCCTGTCTCTCAGCATCCTCTCCAAGATGATTGAGGGTAAATGTGGTTTCATCTGCAAGGAATCTACACAATTTTTTAAAATTAAAATTAGTTTCCAGAAATGATGCAACAATTGATCAAGAGGTAATTGGTGTGAAAAAAAGCTTGTCATTCTTTAGGGTTAAGTTGTTGGCCTAGTTCTTCCAAGAAAGTTGCTCAGCTTTCTACATAAGTTACAGTCTTTAATTTTTTTTGAGAAGATATCAACTTGTTTTTGCTGTGACAAAAATAGACACTTGTTTATGAAGTTTGTAACAAACTAAAAGTCACAATTTCTGAAGACACTCTTTATGAATAGTGGATTCCTTTTTATCTTTGTTACATTCCTCATCATCCAGGAAGTAATATTTCTTAATCTATTGGTGGTTTGTGTGTGTGTGTGGGGGGGGGACTGTGAAGGAAACATTATTAGATAATGATCTATTGAAAATTGTCACCACACCCCTTCCCCCAAGAGACCCAGAAGTAGGCTGCTTGCATCAATGAATGCAACTAAATATCTCTAAATATCTCTAGAAATGTAAATGTCCCACTCACACACATAACTTCCTCCAAAGTATAATGGATGCTTCCAGGGTCTAGAAGACAACAAAATATATATATGATGAATGTGTGCAGTGTAATAGTGTGCGTGCGCGAGATGGAACCGTTAGCGTAGTTGTGTACTTCCGCATTGGCGTAAAATGGCGGGTAATGTGTGGTATGTGTGGATTATCTGTAGGTCGTTTGTGGTATTTTGCGAATTTCTGTGGTGTTTGCGTGTTTAGAGTGCTGTAGCCTCGTTTTCGTTTTGTTCGCGGCCATTTTTTCTCTCGCTTAGCAAATTTATAGTGTTGAAACTCCTTTATTTTTAGTTAAATGAAGGTGTAAGTTGTTTTTTTGAGGTCCTGGATGCTTCCTCTTCTTGCTGTAGGTAAGCTTTTTATGTATGTGCTGTGTTTATTTATTGTGTTTTGAATTTTGTAATGTTCGCGAGTTGCGTCAGATTGTTGCGATGTCGTAATGTGTGGTAACATATCTCGTATGTTGTTTGCGTTGCGAGGTAAAGTTTGAGAGGGTCATAGTTTGTGTGTCGCGTTGTTTGCGTTGCGACGTAAAGTTTTTTTTAATTAAAACCTAATTTTTTATTTTTTACCTTTTCCTTACTTAATTTTGCTCTTAGACAGACTTAGGGTTACATATTTAGGTTTTATGCTTCCCTGGGCCCATTCAGACTTGTGCATCCCACAACAATACCGTTACTACTCCTCCATCCTCTTGCTATATCCTAATCATAGGTTTACCGCACACTTTCATGGAAAAATCTAAGTGTATAAGTGTACACATTATAGTCAGATACACTTACAGACAAAATATTCTCTGCATAAAAACATTTCTCTGCATATGTCATGGTATTGAATCATAAACTTCAGGCAGCCTGCTGCCCTCTTAGAATGTGCTGCCCTAGGCCTGAGCCTCATAGGCCTGGGCTGAAACACACCTGATATTAAATTCCGTATTTCATCTTACCCAGTGAAGTGCAGCTAGCTGTATCTGCTGACTCTAAAGGTGACTGGAAGCAGCCACTTTTAATTCATTTTATCTGAACTGTGCTGTGTAAATTCCAAGGCTATATATACATTCACGGATATTTAATATCAACCCTCCTTATTTCCTCAATCCTAGGCCCTCATGTTGGCATTTACCAGTTCTCTGCATCAAGTCAGCAAAGTGCAAAGGAAGCTGCTTTATTTTTTAATAAGCTTTAATGCACCAAAAAGGATCAAAAGGGACTTCAAGCTGAACAGAGGGAAATGGCCTGGATTATCTGAGCTGTGGAATTCCTATAGAGATCTGACAGGAACCAATGGGGGGAATTAGAGCAGATGGGTGCGTTATATAGGGACAGATGGAAATTTACAGCATGTATCATCTACACAAACTGACACATTTTTGCTAAAAATATGGCAAGAAGCATAAATAAATTAGATACACTATAGGGAATTCAATGTTTACTATTCTAGTATAAGGGAAAGAGCACCACAATGTCTACGCACCTTGAATGCGAGATTGCTTAAAAATGAAAACGTACAGATTTTTTGAAAAATAAATGTATTTTTTAATTTTTAAATACTAAAGGCTACTGTTGACTTACATTATATTATACATTTAGAAAGAACATGTTTTGCACATTACAAAATACTTCTTTATATGCAAAACAATGAGATCGGGCAGGGATTGGCTACTTTTCTTGCCAGGCATTGGATAACTCTGTCACACTACCCCTGACCAAGGACCAATCACACATCACAAGACCATTACTGACCATGAGCCTACCACTTAACATGAGCACACTACTGACATTGAATCCACCTTTAGCTAAGTTAACTAAGTCACTGTTTGGCCAGAAAAGTAGTCAATCCCGTTACGACCTTCAATGTCAGTAGTGTGCTCATGGTAAAGTGATGGGCTCATGGTCAGTAATGGTCTTGTGTTATGTGGTTGGTTCTTGGTCAGAGGTAGTGTAACAGAGTTATCCAAGGGGGGTATGTGAGCCACAGACTTTTAAAAGCGTTCTCCCCCCAGTAGGACTGCAGGGGTTAATGCTCATGGCCGGTTTATTAGCTGCACCTGAGCAGCTCTAAATTAAGACTGCTTCTGGAGTATGGGCTGCTAAAAAACTGTTATTTTGCAGTTTGTCTAAGCTGGAGAAAGACACACACATTGAGACAACAGCCTGCAACATATGGTCGCTTTGAGCAGTATAGAGACTGGGAAAGCTGAAGAAATATACAGGCCAATGATTTTTCAAACAATTGGACTGGTGGTTTTGCCTCACTCAGTTTAGCTGGATGAGAGCTGTTTAGAAGTCAAGATTGTATTGGAAGTAATATTGGTTGCAGAGGTACTAATGTAACTCTATAGATCTGACATCATCTAGAATACTGTGTCTGGTAGGGGAGACCATATTTCCTAAAGAATATTAATTATTATTATCAACTTTAGTTTGTAATGCGCCAACATATTCCGTAGCGCTATACAGGGGATAAAAACAAGGAAAAATACAATATTAACAACCTTCCAAAAATAGAGGACCCTGTTTTGAGCTTAGAACCTTTGCAGAAGACTGGAAACTCGCTACTTACATTCTAAAGGGAATGGAAGAGACAAAACCAGGGGAAGAGTAACAGATAAGGAATAACAAGGGTCAGAAGGAAAGGGAAAGTTAGAAAGGTTTTTCATTTAGTGTGAGAGAGAAGGAACAGAGGTGAGGGCTCTAATTAATTAATTAGAAACAATTCAAGGAATGATGACTGAATGAGGCATGGTCTAAATCTCAAGGCTACTAATTAAAGACTTTATTACAATAATATACTGTATACAGCTTAGAGAGAAGAGATAAGAGAAGGTGATATGATAGAAACCTTTAAAAATTGTAAAGGATTAATAACGTTTTGGAGGGACGAATCTTCCAGCAAAAGTGAAATACTAGAGGTCCTGATTCCAAGTTAAAGCATAGAAAATGAAAGAGTAATGTGATCAAGGGATAGTTTAGTAGATACGGTAAGTAGAATCAACTTCATGTGGAAGTGGTAGGGAAAATATGGAAAATGAATCCATGTGTTCCTGCAATACAAAAGTCTGGTCTGAGAATATAGGTTGATAGGACAGGCAGACATGATGTTCCTATTTGCTCTTATCTGCTGTCCAATTACTATTTTTAAAACATTTGCATTTTTAAGACATTTCATTAAAATAATTGTGCAACTACCGTAGATAGGATAATACATTTTATTTTAAATATCACAGAGTCTTAATACAGGTTCAGAGATCCGCTGTAAGGAGATGTTTCATTGCTGCTATTACTTACCCCGGTCCTTTCATAATCAGCATTAATATTCAACTGTGAAAACCGTAGCAAATGAGATTTTAAATGTCTTGTCACCTCATCCAATCCTGTTCATCATTTTATGCTCCATTTGCACACTCAGAGCCTGGTGCTGACAAAGAGAAAAAAGCAAGTCGTGAGTCAGAGAAAAGGATTAAAGAGAAAAAAAGGGAAAGAGAGAGACAGAACAGAATGAGCAAGAGAGAGAGGACAGGAAGGAGTGAGAGAGAGAAATATAGTGAGAGAGATAGGACAGAGTGAGACAAAAACAGAGAGAGAGATAGGATAATGTGAGAGTGAAAACAGAAAGAGCTTACAAAGAGAAAGAGAGTGAAAGGTATAGGACAATGTGAGATAGAGAACAGAGAGAGAGAGAAGAGAGATAGGATAGAAAGGAGTGAGTGCTGAGAAAGAGAAATATAGTGAGAGAGATACAGTATGACAGATGGAGACAAAAACAGAGGGAGAAAGATAGGATAATGTGAGAGTGAAAACAGAAAGAGATGACAAAGAGAAAGAGAGTGAAGGGTATAGAACAATGTGAGAGAGGGAACAGAGAGAGAGGATGAATAGAGAGAAGAGAGATAGGACAGAAAGGAGAGAGAATGTAGAGAGAGCAGAGATAGGACAGTGTGAAAGAGAAAACAGAGAGAGAGAGAAAGTACAGAGAGAGTGAGCTGAGAAAGAGAATGAGAAAGATAGGACCATGTGAAAGAGCAGAGGGAGAGACAGGACAGAGAGGAGGGATATGGGACAGAGAGGAGAGAAAACACAGAGAGAGAGAGAAAGGACAGAGAGGAGGGACATGGGACAGAGAGGAGAGAGAACAGAGAGAGAGAGACAGGACAGAGAGGAGGGATATGGGACAGAGAGAGAGAGAACACACAGAGAGAGAGAGAGAGAGGACAGAGAGCAGGGATATGGGACAGAGAAGAGAGAGAACAGAGAAAAAGACTGGACAAAGAGGAGGGACATAGGACAGAAAGGAGAGAGAACAGAGAGAGAGACAGGACAGAGAGGAGGGTCATTGGACAGCGAGGAGAGAGAACAGGGAGAGAGAGACAGGACAGAGAGGAGGGACATGGGACAGAGAGGAGAGAGAACACAGAGAGAGAGAGAGAGAGACAGGATAGAGAGGAGGGACATGGGACAGAGAGGAGAGAGAACACAGAGAGAGAGAGAGAAAGAGACAGGACAGAGAGGAGGGACATGGGACAGAGAAGAAGAACATGGGACAGAGAGGAGAGAGAACACAGAGAGAGAGAGAGACAGGACAGAGAGGAGGGACATGGGACAGCGAGGAGAGAGAACAGAGAGAAAGACATGACAGAGAGGAGGGACATGGGACAGCGAGGAGAGAGAACAGAGAGAGAGACAGGACAGAGAGGAGGGACATGGGACAGAGAGGAGAGAGAACAGAGAGAGAGAGAGACAGGACAGAGAGGAGGGGCATGGGACAGAGAGGAGGGACATGGGACAGAGAGGAGAGAGAACAGAGAGAGAGAGAGAGAGAGGAGGGACATGGGACAGAAGGAGGGATGTGGGACAGGGAGAAGAGAGAGAGAGAGAGAGAGAGAGAGAGAGAGAGAGAGAAAGAGAGAGGACAGAGAGGAGGGACATGGGACAGAGAGGAGGGACATGGGACAGAGAGGAGAGAGAACAGAGAGAGAGAGGACAGAGAGGAGGGACATGGGACAGAAAGGAGAGAGAACACACAGAGAGAGAGAGAGGACAGAGAGGAGGGACATGGGACAGAGAGGAGGGATATGGGACAGAGAGAGAGAGGACAGAGAGGAGGGAAATGGGACAGAGAGGAGGGACATGGGACAGAAAGGAGAGAGAAAAGAGAGAGAGAGACAGGACAGAGAGGAGGGACATGGGACAGAAAGGAGAGAGAACAGAGAGGAGGGATATGGGACAGAGAGGAGGGACACGGGACAGAGCGGAGAGAGAACAGAGAGAGAGAGAGGACAGAGAGGAGGGGCATGGGACAGAGAGGAGAGAGAACAGAGAGAGAGAGAGAGGACAGAGAGGAGGGACATGGGACAGAAAGGAGAGAGAAAAGAGAGAGAGAGAGACAGGGCAGAGAGGAGGGACATGGGACAGAGAGGAGAGAGAACAGAGAGGAGGGACATGGGACAGAGAGGAGGGACATGGGACAGAGAGGAGAGAGAACAGAGAGAGAGAGGACAGAGAGGAGGGGCATGGGACAGAGAGGAGAGAGAACAGAGAGAGAGAGAGAGGACAGAGAGGAGGGGCATGGGACAGAGAGGAGGGTAATGGGACAGAGAGGAGAGAGAACAGAGAGAGAGAGAAAGAGACAGGACAGAGAGGAGGGACATGGGACAGAGAGGAGGAGAGAGAACAGAGAGAGAGACAGGACAGAGAGGAGGGACATGGGACAGAGAGGAGAGAGAACAGAGAGAGAGAGAAAGACAGGACAGAGAGGAGAGATATCGAGAGAGAAAGAAAGGTCAGACATGAGAGTGAACCGAGAGAGAGAGAGAGAGAGAGAGAGTCACGACATACAGGAAAGAGAGAAATAGAGCATAGAGGAGAGAGAAAAAAGAGATGACAGAAAGGAGATAGAATAGGCAGAGAGACGGAAGAGAAAGAGTGAGCAGAGATAAAGAGAGAGAGACAGGACAGAGAGGAGGGACATGGGACAGAGAGGAGAGAGAAAAGAGAGAGAGAGAGAGACAGGACAGAGAGGAGGGACATGGGACAGAAAGGAGAGAGAACAGAGAGAGAGAGAGACAGGACAGAGAGGAGGGACATGGGACAGAGAGGAGAGAGAACAGAGAGAGAGACAGGACAGAGAGGAGGGACATGGGACAGAGAGGAGAGAGAACAGAGATAGAGAGATTCAGGATAGAGAGGAGGGACATGGGACAGAGAGGAGGGACATGGGACAGAGAGGAGAGAGAACAGAGAGAGAAAGAGAGAGAACAGAGAGGAGGGACATGGGACAGAGAGGAGGGACATGGGACAGAGAGGAGAGAGAACAGAGAGAGAAAGAGAGAGGACAGAGAGGAGGGGCATGGGACAGAGAGGAGAGAGAAAATAGAGAGAGAGAGGACAGAGAGGAGGGGCATGGGACAGAGAGGAGAGAGAACAGAGAGAGAGAGAGAGAGGAGAGAGAGAGAGGACAGAGAGGAGGGGCATGGGACAGAGAGGAGGGACATGGGACAGAGAGGAGAGAAAACAGAGAGAGAGAGAAAGAGAGAGGACAGAGAGGAGGGGCATGGGACAGAGAGGAGGGACATGGGACAGAGAGGAGAGAAAACAGAGAGAGAGATAGAGACAGGACAGAGAGGAGGGGCATGGGACAGAGAGGAGGGAGTTGGGACAGAGAGGAGAGAGAACACAGAGAGATAGAAAGACAGGACAGAGAGGAGAGATATCGAGAGAGAAAGAAAGGTCAGACATGAGAGAGTCACGACAGAGAGGATAGAGAGAAATAGAGCATAGAGGAGATAGAAAAAAGAAATGACAGAAAGGAGATAGACAGGATAGAATAGGCAGAGAGACGGAAGAGAAAGAGTGAGCAGAGATAAAGAGAGAGAGACAGGATAGAGAGGAGAGGGAACAGAGAGGAGAGAGAGAGAGTAAAGAAAGTAAGGGAGAGAGTGAAAGACTGGACAAAGATGAAAGAGAATAGAGATGACTGAATGAGATAGAGGGAGATAGGACAGAGAGGCGATGAACAAAGAAAGAGAGAGATAGGGTATAAAGTAGTGAGAAAAACAGAGTAAGAGGAGAGATAGCAAACCGAGAGAGAGAGAGAGACAAGTAAGAGAAGGAGAGCAGGTAGAACGAATCATACTGTAAGAGACATGATGCCAGTATACATTCAATACTATTGGATTTTGCTTTATTGACATGATTTAGAAAACAATTATTGCCAAAACTGATTTGTAGATAAGACACATATTGCACATACAATGTTTATGTTAATTCTATGTCCCAACCTCCTGAGTAAATGACCACTGGGGTCTCATATTGTGGAGGGGATGAAGAGAAAGAAAAACGAAACCCAACCCCAAACCAGAGCAACCATATATATACTTCATGGCAAAATATTTCAAAAGCAAAAGATGCCAACAACTTTGCTAAAGGACCACTAAAGTGTCATATTTATATACAATCATAATGTGCTGAAATATGAATAATTATGGGAATATATATATATAAAGAGAATACAGAGGGAGAAAGACATTATAAAAGAAGAGAGTAGGTAGAAAGAGAACTAAAGAGGATGGAAAAAGAAGGAAAGGGGGAAAGAAAGAAGGATGGAAAGAAAGTACAATAATAAAAAAAGAAAACGTGGGATGTGAAGAAAAGATAAAAAGAGGGGAGGGAGAGGAAGAAAAGATACATATGGTATTAAAGGGGCTAAGAAAGAGGAAGAAGAGAAATAAAACGAAACAGAGTGGGGCTGAAAGTAACGAGTGCAAAGCAGAGGGAATAATATAGTTAGAATGATGAGAGAAAAGATGGAGGAGCAAATTGGGATATAGAAAAAGCAACGAGGGATTATCAGATGGAAATACTTTAGCCTGAAGATATAGAGCATCAGAGAACTAAAGAGATAAAGCTAATACAGAGTTATGTATCAATTACACTATCAGTTTATGGTGTCTCCTGGCTTCCGTTTATTAGTTTTTTTTGCCTCCAGCTTTGTGGTTTATAACATTTTGAATGTATTTTTTTACTTAAATTAAGCTTACAAAGGTTGTACAAAAACATTACAAATCACAACAGCTTTACTTGGGTCAATGGGGTTCTAAATCATTTTTTAGGAATCCATATGCACGTTAACCAAATTATTTGTGGAGCATAATATTGATAAAGGTAGCAATGTTTTGTCTGTAGGGTGGCCCCATACTCAGGGTAGAGTCTTAAACAGGTGACTCTGATAGTCCAGTCCTGAGATGCCAGGCAAATCTTCTCCTCACTGAAGAACTAAGTAAGAAGTATATTTCAGACTACCCAGAGAGATACAGTCATTGTATTATTATTATTATTATTGTATATTTATACAGACTGTGTCTGGGAAAGGGTAATTGTCAAGAGCGCCGCCTCTAGGTTGGGTTTTTTTTTTTTTGCCTTGTTTAGTCGTTTCTGATTTTCCGTGACCTGGACCATAACATTTTCCATTATGGACCATAACACACGAGGCACATCTTTATGTCCATGGTCATGCTGATCCACTTGGTTTTCATGGCAGAGATACTGGAGTGGGTAGCAAGTTCCTTCTCCAGTGGGCCACAGCATAAAGCGCCTGGTACTCCCATCCAAGTACTGACCAGGCCAACACTGCATGGCTTCATGCAACCTCTTGTTCCCCTGACTGGAATTAAACCCAGACCACAGCGGGCTATGCTTCTGCAAATAAAAGTTAAACATTTTTTTTACACTTTTAGGATGTAAGGAATGTGGGTGCCTTCAAAGTAGCCCTGATTATGCAATTTCATTTACATATTACATATTCAAGGTCTTCTTCTACCATAATTTGCGAATGACTATACCCTGCCCTCTATCTTTTCCACCATCAAGATACTCAGCAAAATATGGAAATTATACTAGCAATGGTAATAAAAAACTGTAAGGGTGGAGACGGAAGAAGACAAACAGAGGGTGCACAGAGGGGCATGCATACCTACATAAATGACCCTGATAGCTGGCACTAGTGTTTTTCTTATGTCCTGTGATTGTATTTTAAAATTGCAAACATGAAAAAGGGGACAGAAATATTTCACATGTCCATTTTACAGATTGCACAACTTGGCACTGTTGGCACTAATTGGCACTCTCAACTAGGGGTGTTGGGTGGCACTTTTGTTTTTTTGGAATGGGGGTAACATTTCTAAATGCGGCCTGTATTTATTACTCAGTTTTAGCAGGACAGATTACCTTTAAATGTACTCTTTGTGTCCAAACACAAATTAAACAGAGGACCTTACCCTAATTCGAACTTACAATTTAGAAGGTGCAGAAATAAGGTAAGGGTTGGTTGTTGCTACATTCAGTTTGGGAATGAGATGAGGAGATTGAAAATCCATGGACCAGAAATTATATTTTTAATTATATGTTGTAACTAGCTGAGGGCTAGATGGTACAATTGCATCAAAAGGTTTTCCATGAAAATTATAATTGAACAAGGTAACCGAGCATGGGAAAGGGTGATGATGGAAGAGGAAAGGCAATGGGTAAAGGCAGGACGAAGAGAGATAAATATACATATTGGTAGCTAGGTGGAGGGTGTAGCAGTGGGGGTTTTGTTGAGACTGTGGGTAGAAGTAGGCAGTGGGGGGCATAGGGAGGAAGTAGTGGTGTCACTACAGGAGTTAGTGAGTGTTCAAGGGAGTGGGAGAGTAGAGAGGTGTAGCATGGTATAGTGGGTGATAGGAGGGGCAAACAGAGGAAGTTAGTGGTAGGAGGAGGCAGTGGGGAGTTAGTGATGGGTAGAAGAAGGCAGTGTGTGTGGTAGAGGGAGTTAGTGAGGGGTAGAGGGACACAGTCTGGGTCAGAGAGGTAGCACTGGGTAGATGGAGACAGATGGGAGCAGAAGGAGGAAGTAGCGGAGTAAAGTGAGTTAATGAGGGATAGAGGTAGCATGGGATATACAGAGGCAGTGTAAAGTAGATGGAGGTAGCAGGGGGAAGAAACAGGCAGTGGAGGGAGCAAAAGCCAGTGGGGAGAGTGAAAGGCGGTGGAGGTACTGAGAGGAGGCAGGGGTAGAGAGATGTAGTGGGGTAGTGAGAAGTAGATAGGGATAGTGGGAGGTTGTGGGGAACAGGGGGAGCAGCGGGTGGTAAGGGGATGTAGGAGAAAGGGCAGGAAGAAATGACCTGTCCCTTCCAATGCTCCCCCAATTCCTCCTCTGGGAGCTCCCTTACTACCCTACACCACAAAACATGTTATAAAAAAGTTAATTTAGTCGTTAGGCAGCACCGAGCCCCCTTGAGGTGAGGGCCCTGGTGAAATGCACAACTTACACCACTGGTTTAGAACTCCCTTTCTTTTGTTTTCTCTGAATTTAATTAAACAATTAATTAAACTCCTTTTTTTTTTAACTTCATTTGATAAATGTTGCACATGTACATATATTCTTTTTCTTCTTTCATTAAAAATAGTTTTTTTCTATAATTTGCAGAAACTGGCAATGCATTTATAAGTTTTCTTTTCTGAAAATCCATATAATTCCGTTTTTTATCCAAAAATAGAGAAGTTTGACGTTTTTGTAAATTTGCCAACTTAAAATGTGCATGAAAATGCCGGGGCCCGTTTGATAAATTTGACACAAACACAATCAGAAAATGGTAGAGAGATTCACAGAGACTTTCTTCAGAGCTTATTTGTGTTGATACCTTCTGCCCGTGGCATGAAACGGAGAGGGAGAGAGAATTATGTTTGAGGAGATGAAGAGAGACAGAGAGGAAGTTTCCTGTCAAGAAAAAATGTGATTCTGTTCCCAGCTCGCATGCATTTCAGTTATTGTGTATAATGAAGAGGGATTGATTGTCTTAAATTGGTAACGAAATGTTCTGTTATACGGGATGCTCAGTAAACAAGCCTAGAGGGGAGATACGAGAAGCAGAAGTGCAAACTGGTAAAGGGCAAAACATTTTGTATAGTTACCAAATAGGGTATAAAGTTAGGTCACTTGGGTTAAGTGAGGGTTAGGGAATACCATTGCAATTATTTGTTGTTAAACTTTGTTGAGTGGAAGCGTTAAATAATTGAGATTGAAAGTTGGATATTTGAAGCACACATGATAAATAAAGAACCTCCCTCTCTCTGTGTCTCCTTATCAAGTGCCATT
This sequence comes from Discoglossus pictus, assembly GCA_027410445.1. Lineage (NCBI taxonomy): Eukaryota > Metazoa > Chordata > Amphibia > Anura > Alytidae > Discoglossus > Discoglossus pictus. The sequence goes on from JAPZIH010001171.1 coordinate 14,999, forward strand.
AATTAATTGTCAAAGTGGTGGTTGGTAAGGAAGCATGGCTAGCCCGTTGGTTTAAATAAATATAAATATATATATATATATACTGTATATATATATATATATATATATTATATATATATATAACTAGCGACTTGCCCGTCAAAAATGACGGCAATAGAATGTGTAGACTGTGAATGCTGTTTTCCACCCAATTTTAGCTTCTGACACAAGTTAGTGTTGTAAAATGGCGGTGATTGTCTATATCTTATGTGCCTCGCGAGCATTTTCCATCCTTCGTAATGGTATATTTTGTAACTCGTACATGCCTGCCGTTGAGTTCCGTGCTACGGCCTCTTTTTCATTTTTTTCAGCCGCCATTTTTTTCCTTGCTTAGCTGATTTGTAATCTTTACAAAATGACAAATATGGCTTCAATTAACTTGCAACTTCACTCACAGGCTTCCTGGCTCTCCCCCTGTTCTGTGTGGGAGTTTGTAAGTTAATTTGAGACATATTTCTGTTTTTTGGTTTGTTTTTTGATTTCCACATTTCGGCCGTTATACTGTTGTATTTTTTCCGAGGTCGGAATTTATTCTCTTTACGAGATTCGCATTTTCCCAAGTCTTTTTGCGCTCCATTGCAGCCTAAGAATGTCCCGCGTGCCTCTAGTTCCTCAACTCCTCGGCCTCGCTTGTGAGGCTTGCAGTTGCGGCCATTGGTCCACAAACGTCTCGCATTGACTTGCGAGGCTTGCACTGTGGACGACAAATCACAGTTTGACAACTATTATAGTTCCAACTAGTAACTTGCCCATCATAGAGTGACGATATCATACAGTATCTTCAAGTGTCTATTCTGTCTAGTCTCAGTGCTGAATCTCTCTCTTTGCACCTCTCTCTCTCTCTCTGCACCTCTCTCATTCTCCTCCCCCTCTTTCCCTCCCTCCTCTCTATCTCCCTCCCTTCCAACTCTCTCCCCACAGGCTTAAAAGTATATGGATGTGTCCCTGTGTGTAAGCGTTTTCTAATCTAACACATGCCGGCTTATACGCACACAGATTTATTTTATTTTAAAAAGAAAATTGGGTTCCTACAGCCCCAAGGTGTCTACATAGGCACCTGGTACTACCTATAGAAACACTGCATTCAAGGTATGCTTTTTAACTCTCTACTTACCTTCCAGACAACAGCACAGTGCAGAAAGCCTGCTTCTTTGTGGTGTGAACAAAACACATCCTACACATCCTGTGATGAGACTAAACTATTGCTGCAATGTTGAGCTGCCTCTGATTGGCCACAATAAATGATACAATTTATGATGATTTTACTTGGAAAATTCAGGGGCGTTACTGCTCAAAGTTAACTGAAGACATTTTGCAAACTTTAGGGTAAGTTTATTAATGTTTGTTTTTGGATTTTTTTTATGCATTAATAATCCATGAAATTTATATACACCTTAACAATTAGAAGTTTCACTGAATATTATCATGTATTCAATTAGACATGATTACCCTTATCAAGCCCCACTGCAAGAGTTACAGCCCTATTAAATTCCCTCAACGTATAAGTCCTAGCCGTAACATAGCCCGTAAGACTTGCGGCTATTAATATGGGCCAGTATAGAGCATCTCGTCAACAACTTGCGTGTAAGGGCAAAAATAAACCTACGGAACCCTTTGTTCTGTCATGCCCGTAACTGTTATGTTTGAAAATCACTAGTTAATCCCACTGGCGTTCCAACCCGTAACCCGACAATGGAGCCAAAAGATTCAGATGGGTACTAGAGAGAAAAAGCTAGGGGGTTAAGAGTCCTATCCATAGCACTGTAAATGCAAATATACACACACTACTGACTGTACTTAGTCATTAATGTGAATGTGATGTTAGGTATTAGAATTAATAGCACAACATTCTCAAGCTTGCAAATCTGCAGTATAAATTACTTTTTTTTTATGTTTAAATTCTGTGTTAATATCTGATCCCTGGCAATTCAAAGTGTGTAATACATATAATGGAACTAGAAGATCATATTTACTGATTTGTTTAGATTGTAATTGAAGCCCATAAGGCTTTGAAACCTTACCTCCATGTTTTAGTGACGTAATTATGACGATCTCTTTTGCCATTGGCTCCGTCTAAAACCCGTAACTACGGGTTTGGTTAATTGATCATGCTCACGTGCCGCACATGCAACACGAGCAAGAATGTCTTACGGGCTTGCGTCTACGGCCCGTAACTAGCGGCATGGTGGGAATTTATTAGCTCTGTAACGCAGCTGAATTTCAAGCCTTTGTGGGGCTTGCCGATGTCGCTAGCTACGGGCTTCAAATTTAATAGGGGCTGTTAAGAGAGAGGGGAGGCTCTGTACAGATAATGGTATTGTTAGATATCTAACAAGTTCTATAATATAACACTCATGATTAAGTGAGATTAACCAGGGTTAAAGGACCACTGCATGATGAAAAATATGTTTGTGTTAGTCTGATTTCATTATAAGGCAGGGAAATAGTCTTCAAAAAATATGATTTTTTCAAAACAGTTTTTATAACTTGAAAACTTTCACATCTGCTAATGTTTGTTAGTTTGTTACTTACCTCCAAATTTGCCATTTTTCTTGAACAACAATGATCCTTTAATGTTCATTCATATGAAAAAAGAAGGCCTACATTTATAATCATATCTTCATCCTGTGTTTTCACTTCTAACAACTGGTACCTTTTTTGGTATTAAATGTGGCTGTTTTATTGCCTTCAATACCCAAACACAAGCTGATTAGACAATTAAGTGCTAATTTTACGAGGGTGAGAATCAGGAGGTAACGTTATATCCCTGGAATAGTGAAGTAGAAAGAGAAATTTTTAAAGAAAACAATACCATACACACCTAATGTTACAAAGTGCTCTGGGAACACAAATAAGGACATTAAAACAAAGGAAATTCAACTTTTCATATAATATATATATATATTAATATGAATTTCAAATATTTGTGCCTATGAGTTTATATAATATTCATATAAGGATATGGAATGCCAACTGGAGTTTGACGATCAATGCAATGTATTGATCAATGTTTCTCCACTAATGCATGCTTTTCACATGAGTGATCTCTTCTCCAATAATATATATATGTTTTGGTTGGGCCCCCTCTCCCCTGGTAGCTGGGGGGTGGCCATAAGCTATGTCATCTCACCCTGAGAAGAGGGCCAAGGATTGGTAGTGAGTGTTGTAAAAGAGGGGAGAGTGGGTGGGTTGTGGCGTGCATAGATTGGAGGCAGGTGAGTGGGGTTTATATGTGGGTGTGTGGGGAGACGACCCTCCAGAAGTTCAGGTGTTCACGTCCGATTACATATATAGTATATATATAGCATGTAGTGTATAGTATATATGCATGCTATTTAGATTTTAACTGTTAGAACTGTTATGTATTATATATATATATATATATATACTTAGGCGTATTGCCCGTCAAAAAATGACTGGCAATGAGATGGTGTATGTTTGTAAAGTTTGTTTAGTTATTAATATACATATTGAATTGTAAGGTAGCTAATGTTGTTTTGTGTGTATCTACTGTAAATATATAATACAAAGTAAATAAATGAATATACTTTACCTATTTTTATGCATTGTGTTGAAGAGCTGGCAATCTGTTTTAATGTTGCGTGCAGCATTAGTGGTGTGGAGCTGCTGTGTAAGCGTGAGGAACGTTGTGCAGTGTAATTAGTGTGCCGTGCACGAGCCGAAACCGGTTAGCGTAGTTGTTTACTTCCGCATTATCGTAAAATGGCAGGTAATGTGTGGTATGCGTCTTAGCGGATCATACCGTCACGTCGTTTAAGTGGCGGGTATTGTGGTGGTATGCGTCTTAGCGGATTATCCGTATGTGTTTTCCGGGTTATAGTGCTGTAAGCCTCGTTTTCGTTTTTTTCTCTCCGCTTCAAGAATTTTTAGTGTCTAAAACTGTTTTATTTTGAGCTAAATGAAGTGTTAACGTGTTTTTTTGAGGTCGTGGATGCTCCACTCTTGCTGTCGTTAAGCTTTTTTATGTATGTGCTGTGTCTATTTATTGTGTTTTTTTTCATGTTTGCGAGTTGCGGACGTATTTTTTTGCTACGGGTTTAACGGCTCACCTCGCTATGCGAGGCTCGCCTGCAATGAGCGCCTGCGGCATCCATTGCCAAAGTGCTAGGGTTTAACGTCTGGAACATGCTTTAATTATCCTATGCAGTATACTGTACCGGTCAGTGGAGTGTATTAACTGGTCTGGAACATGCTTTAATTATCCTATGCAGTATAATTGTCCGATCAGTGGAGTGTATTAACTGGTCAGGGGACATGCTTAAACTATCCTATGCAGTATAATTGTACTGGGTCAGTGGAGTGTATTAACTGGTCAGGGGACATGCTTTAAATTATCCTATGCAGTATATTGTCTGGTCAGTGGAGTGTATTAACTGGTCAGGGACATGCTTAAACTATCCTATGCAGTATACTGTACTGGTCAGTGGAGTGTATTAACTGGTCAGGGACATGCTTTAATTATCCTATGCAGCATACTGTACCGGTCAGTGGATTGTATTAACTGGTCAGGGGCATGCTTTAACTATCCTATGCAGTATATTGTCTGGTCAGTGGAGTGTATTACCGTGTAAGGGGGCATGCTTTATCTATCCTATGTAGTATACTGTATCGGTCAGTGGAGTTGTATTAACTGGTCAAGGGGCATGCTTTATCTATCCTATGCGGTATATTGTCTGGTCAGTGGAGTGTATAACTGGTTCAGGGGCATGTTTTAACTATCCTATGCAGCATACTGTACCAGTCAGATGGAGTGTATTAACTGGTCAGGGGCATGCTTTAACTATCCTATGCAGTATATTGTCTAGGTCAGTGGAGTGTATTACCTGGTAAGGGACATGCTTTTATCTATCCTATGCAGTATATTGTCCGGTCAGTGTAGTGTATTACCTGGTCAGGGGCATGCTTTATCCATCCTATGCGGTATATTGTCTAGTCACTGAGGGTGTATTACCTGGTAAGGGGCATGCTTTATCTATCCTAATGCAGTATATTGTCCGGTCAGTGTAGTGTATTACCTGGTCAGGGGCATGCTTTATCCATCCTATGCGTATATTGTCTAGTCAGTGGAGTGTATTACCTGGTAAGGGGCATGCTTTATCTATCCTATGCAGTATATTGTCCGGTCAGTGGAGTGTATTACATGGTAAGGGGGCATGCTTTATCTATCCTATGCAGTATATTGTCCGGTCAGTGGAGTGTATTACATGGTAAGGGGCATGCTTTATCTATCCTATGCAGTATATTGTCTGGTCAGGTGAGTGTATTAACTGGTCAGGGGCATGCTTTATCTATCCTATGCAGTATATTGTCCGGTCAGTGGAGGTGTATTACATGGTAAGGGGCATGCTTTATCTATCCTATGCAGTATATTGTCTGGTCAGTGGAGTGATATTAACTGGTCAGGGGCATGCTTTATCTATCCTATGCAGTATATTGTCTGGTCAGTGGAGTGTATTAACTGGGTAAGGGGCATGCTTTTATCTATCCTATGCAGTATATTGTCTGGTTAGTGGAGTGGTATTACCTGGTAAGGGGCATGCTTTATCTATCCTATGCAGTATATTGTCCGGTCAGTGGAGTGTATTACCTGGTAAGGGGCATGCTTTTATCTATCCTATGCAGTATATTGTCCGGTCAGTGGAGTGTATTACCTGGTAAGGGGCATGCTTTATCTATCCTATGCAGTATATTGTGACCGGTCAGTGGAGTGTATTACCTGGTCAGGGGCATGCTTTATCTATCCTATGCAGTATATTGTCCGGTCAGTGAGGTGTATTACCTGGTAAGGGGGCATGCTTTATCTATCCTATGCAGTATATTACTACTCGGTGCAATAACTCTTCCTGCTTTCTACATCAAACCAATCTTCTCTCAGCTGCATCTGTCTTTGAGAATCTTTACATGTCCTTTAAAGTTTGTCTCTCTCTGCAGCTCCATCTTCAAAAACAGATTGCTCCATCAGCTGTCTAATTAAAAGACTAGATGCTTCCCTAAAGCAGCGTGATGGTCACCTTATGAGACCACTGATGGGGGCCACATTTACATAATTATCATGCAGAGCACTGCGTGCCCACTAATATTCTCTCATACCATCCACCTATGTATAACAAAGGAGTTACCAGCACTAATAAGACGAGGTCATTCTTGGGTGTAATAGGAAAGAAAAGATTAAATGAGCTGCTGGGGATTAGCTGATGAGACAATGTACTAGTTTGTGATGAATGTCAGATCATCTTATTTCTTGAATGAGAATCATTTGTTATATCATTTAATTAAAATAACTTGTTTGTACCTATGCTTTATTTTATCACAGTTGCTACCTTGGTTATAATTAAGTAGAGGAGATGCGTCAGCATCGTAATGACACTAGCAGACATTTGCAACTCTATTTTGCTTTTAAAAGGGCACTTTAAAACTCTTTTAAAATATAAGCCCTTTTAGTCCAATTAACTAAAGTTATTAAATTGAATACTATATTTCCTTTTCCTTTGTTTGCCTTTAGAAGGCTGCTTGTTGGCTTCTCTCCCTTCTCTCCATCCTTTAGGGCATGTCTACACAGAGCGAGGTGAAGGTTGGGGGGAGTATTTGGAGAGCAGATGAAAGTAGATGCAATTATTAAAGAGACACTGTAACCAGAGTAACACGTCAGTTTTAGCTTTAGTGACATGGAAGGTTTCTGGATTTCACTAGGAATATAATATACCTATGTACCTATTTACTTTTATACACTTTTTTTTTTTTAGTAAGTGCGTATAAGCACTCTGTTTACTGTCTAAATTCATACAATTTGTACCTGTTTGGGTCTACCCTCTGTAGCTCATGCAGATCATGAATACAAACACTTTGAAGTGCAGTGTTTCAAATTAGCCAATCAGTGACCTCTCTCAAGCAGAATGTTGGCACTTGATTGGTTACTATGAGACCTTGGACATCTGTACTTAAAAGTTCACTGTCTTCATGAGATGCAGAGGGGAGAAACCAGTTAGGATTTTTTTCGTAAAAGTGTTGGCAGAAAAACATAGCTTTTAAAGGGCCAGTTATGTCAGCACAACTTGGAGCACACCACTATAAAGTTCTCTTAAAAACATGTTGAAATACTTTTTGAATTTCTGAAATACAGTTGTGCTCAAAAGTTAGCATTCTGTGGCAGAAATTGTGATCATAAGCTATCATATGAAGCCATTTATTATTACATAGCTGTCTGGCTCCTTGTTTAAATTATAATGATAACATAAATTCACCCAAATGGCCCTGATCAATAGTTTACATACCCTTGAATGTTTGGCCTTGTTACTGACACCAAGGTGACACACACAGGTTTAAAATGGCATTTAAAGGTTAATTTCCCACACCTGTGGCTTTTTAAATTGCAATTAGTGTCTGAGCAGGCTAGATATTGAGCCATGGGGAGCAGACAATAACTGTCAAAAAAACTGTGTAACAAGGTAATGGAAGTTCATAAAGATGGGAAAAGGATATAAAAAGATATCCAAAGCCTTGAAAATGCCGGTCAGTACTGGTCAATCACTACATTGCTGAATATATATTTTGTCTTATAATAGTAACATATTTCTACCAGGCTGCCTATCTGTTTATGATGCTTAGGGGCACGTTACACATCTACAGCAGTGATTGGGTTAAGTTATGAATAGGACATTGAGTAATGATTATTTCATGCCCCAGTGCTCACATATTTAGATGTGCTGTTCCTGTTTTCTTAACATGCACGCTCAGCAGCACTTTAAGATTACTGGGTTGCAGGAGATGCTTTTGTAATTTATCTTATGTTTGCCTCAGTATAAAAGAAGAAGCAATCAGCCCTCATGCATAGGAAAGAATTACAAGGGAGGGCATGGATCTGCAGAACTGTGTATCCACTGAGTGATCATGTGTGCTCTGTATTTCCATAAACCATCATCAGATAGATAGAAAAAGTTTTACACAATCTGTATACAGTTATTACCTTATTGCCAAGAGAGGCATTATGTATGTATATTAAAGAGCTGAAGGAAAACAATAACTTTAATACAAGAAACTCAACAGCAAATGACAGGCATGGAGTATAAAAGCCTGGAGCCATCAACTTAAACCAGGTATCTCAAGGGATGCATGTGACATCAGAGTCTTCACAATACTGCATGATTTCCTATATAATTCCTTGGGATCAAATTACTACGGAATGGGGATTTCAAATCTAAGTACATTTGGGCCCATAAGAGAAATGGAACTAGGGACATTTCTCAAGAGTTCTCCAAGATTCACCATTAATTCTCTAGCCATGCCACAACTTCCTTTTAGGTTCGTTTCTGTCTTTTTCTCCCCCTGCTCTTCTTCCCCCTTCTCTCCCCCTTTCCCAATTTTGATCACTTTTCCTTCTCCAAATGTTTTCAGTTTAATTCCTCATACTTCTCCCCCCATTTTTCACTTCCATGTTCTCTCTCTCCTCCTCTCTAATCGCTTTTTCATCCCTCTTCTCCTCTCTCTCCTTTGTCCCTCTTTTGTCCCTCTCATGTCCCCTTCCTTCCTTTTCTCCGTTTATCCCTTCTCTCTCACTTTCTTCTCTCTTTCTCTATCTTCCCCTCCTCTATTTTAGTTAAATTGTCCCTCTTCTCTCCTCCTTTCTCCCCTTGAACTCTCTCTTCTCTCTACACATTATCTGTCTTTCTTCCTTCTCGTTCTATCCTCCTCTCTATCCTTCATCTTTTCTCCCTTCTGTCTTCTGTCTCCTTTTAACTCTATTTCTAACTTCCTCCTTTTCCTTGCATTATCCTGTCCTTTGCCCTCCCATTCTCTCTACTTCTTTTATCCCATTTTTTCCCTCCATTCTCTTTTCCCCCTTCTCTCTCCATCCTACTACACCTGTTTCTCTCTATCTTTACCTTTTCTTCCTTATGTCTACTCTCTCTCACCCCTACTCTGTTTCACTCATTCCTCACCTTTTCTTTCCCCCCTTTCTTCCCCATTTCTTTGCATGTTCCCCATTTTCTTGTCTCTCTCTGTCTCCTCCTTCTCTCCCTCTCTACCCCTTTTCTCTCTCACTTTCCCCCTCACCTATGCATTCTAATCTTCTCCTCCTCTCTATCTCCTTCCCTCTTCTCTCCCTTGCCTCTCTCTCTTTCTTCACTTTCCTTACTTCCTTTTTCCCTTCCCCCTCCCCTCCCTATACTGTCCAGATCTCAGCCCCTTTCTCCCTCTACCTCTCTTCTCTGCCTCTATCCCTCCTCCTCTATCATGTTGAATGGGCCCCCATTTTTTAGCACTGGGGCCCTTCATGCATTGCTTAATTGTAAAGCTCTAATAACTGACACTATGACATAGTCTAAAGTAAAGTCTAAATTAAAATACATTTTGCAAAATAATTTTCTGCTACTTCTTCGAGAAATACTTGAATTTTTCTATTTCTTATGTGAGCTTTATCTCCCTCAAAGCTGAATGGTTGTTATGACTAATACGGAAAATGCTCTAGATTCTCTACTTTGAAGAAAAACACACACAAGTCCGTTTTCCTTTCACTTCTATATTTTCAGCAGATAAGATCAGACTTCATAATATTGTTAGCATTAATTTATAGTTTGTGGAGAGATCGTCTCCTACTGGTGCTATTTGCTTTTCCCTGAAAGATGATTTTAGAAGGCTGTATAGCTTGGCAGATTGACGGGAACAAGTTAGGTACACAAAGTATTAAACTTGTACGATAATAAAATAATGGACAGGTAGACACACAGACATATGTACTAAACTCATATACCAATCACAACATCAACCACTGCCTTTATCCTCTGTGGTCATATGTTCCAAAAACCATCTGCCTCCAGAGTGAGAGATCTCCAGTCAAGACCATCCAAGACATCACTGCAGATGTTAGTCTTGGCTTTGGCCCAGCATCACTCTCACAGGAGTCTGGTCACAAGGTCTCCTCAACAAGATGCAACTCAAGGAGGATGTATGCCTTAATCACACATGTCTTACTGTACTCTTGATAATGATGCATTCTTCCATTTTTTCTTGTAAGGTATTCATATCCTGTGGTTCAATTCCAGATCAATGAGTCAAAATAACCTCTATACATTTTTTTTCTTTAAGACCAGACATACAAATATTATATTAACAACACTTAAAATAGGCAAAGTGAGAAACTAAAACTAAATAATAAATCCTGTAATTGCGGTTTTGGAATCTTTAATTTTGCTTTAACAGCTCAGTTTTCTCAGATGGAAGAGATGTGCACAGGACATGCAATGTACAATGGAAATTTGGCATTTACAACTGTCAGTGCTTCCCATATGAAAGAAAGGAAGCTCATAAGCTTACAACAACATATCCTTCTGAGAAAGTAATAGGCAGCAGCAGGGACAAAACATAATAGAAGCTTGCTGTAAATAATAAATGATTATAAAAGGAGCAAAATATGAAGGTTGTGTACATTTTATTTAATATTTTGTTTTATAAAAACATTTTGCACATTATGTCCAGGTAATTGTCTATGTAATATATATATATATATATATATATATATATATATATATATATATATATATTTATTTATTTATTTATATTATTCTGGCTAGTGGCTTGAATGACTAGGTACATAGTACAAGTTCCCCCAGGCTTCTATGGACACAGGGTAGGTTTGATTTAAAATCCCTGTTGAAAATGGATAGCAATTTAATATGTGACATTGTTTTATCTGATAACACAATATTTCCCATTAGAAACTGTCCCAATTTCCATCAGATTCAATGATAGTTTTAGTGCGGGGTCACAGCAAAGTACCCAAAGAGTACAATGGAGTCAGCTTCTGTTAATGTATAAGTGCTCCGAGACGCTCAGTGTCTGATCCTTTCAGGACCTTGGATAGCTCCTAATCTGAGCCATTCATCATAGATCACAGATATTGTCTGATCTCAAGAACTCTATCTGCAGCCGATCAGGTCACTTTTCATTTTTCTAAGTTTTATATTTTTTTCAGTTGTGTAATATCAGCTTTCTTCAGCCTTTTGTCTAAATTTTCTCTGTACCTACAACTGAAGTTCATCTTCAAATAAATAATTCTTGAGTATTTGTAAATGAGTCGCCATATATTAAATGTACAGTTTGTTAAAAACTTCACATGCTTGGGAAGTATGTAAATAAAATAACATTAACAGATCGGCAAGACAGGAACATAAAAGGAATTTTAAAGAAAATCTTATATTGAAATGACTGATTGTGTCATGAGGGATTCATCTTTGTTGCTCTTTCTCTAGCTTGAGATGGTTGTACTAGTTTCCCATAGAGTTATATTATGCTATGTAGATAAATTGCTCCCACTCCTCCCATGTTTATAATCCTTTTCCAAACAAATATAAAATATCTGTCATCATTAAAGGGATATGGAACGTTTTGGATTTTCCTAGGTATTTATTATACTTGTGTATTTAATTATCTTAGGTATTTTGCTCTATTAAAAAGTGCTTAAAAACTATGTTGAGACCTGAAATTAAACAAATACCCTGTATTATGAGTCTGCCCACTGCAGAGTATGCAGACATAGACTCTGTAGGACTGGATTTGCAGTGTAGTATCCTAGCCTATTAGGGACTTTATCTCAGGTGCATGTTTTCTGAGACATGGTCGCAGATAGACTAGGACACTACAATAACAATATTATATTTTTCATATTAAATACTGTATTGGCCCCAATATAAGCCGCACCCGCATATAAGCCGCACCTGTAAAATTCAAGGGAAAAAAATAGAAAAAAGATAGTACTCAAATAAAAGCCGCACCTTAAAATTGGAGAGGAAAAGACACTCTCCAAGTGATCAGCCATTGCAAGAAACAGGCTTTTTAATTAGTACTGTAACTTCTTTTGCAGGTTACAGGCCTTACAGGATGTTAGAATCACTAAAACCGTAAATCGCTATTCAATTGCTACAATACCGCAGTCTCAAGCATGCAAATGGGCACCCTTAACTTGAAATTGTGCAAATCAACAGTAATTTTACACTTGCAACTCGCTATTCGAATGCTACAATGCAGTCTCAAGCACGCAATTCGGCACCCTTAACTCGCAATCGCGCAAATCGGCAATAATTTTACGTTCGCGAATAAATGCCGCACACGTAACTCGCAAGCTTGCAAATCGGCAGTCATTTTTTTACGGTCGCGAATATAAGCCGCACCCGGAACTCGCAAACTAAAAAATCGGAAAAAAAGGTGCGGCTTATATTCGGACCAATACGGTATTATAATACACCTTAAAAGTAGCACTATACATAGGTTATATGGGTTACTATATTATTATATTAACTTAAGAAAATGATCAATGAGGCATCACAGAAATAAACATAATAACAATGTGTATGATCCACCCTTTACATTACAAATTAACTGAAAGGATACAAAAAACAAAGTATTGTGGATAGCATGGAAATTGTGTCTTCCTATCGAATCACATTCAATGGAATGGAAATACAGAAATATTAGACCTCCATAAAGTTTACTACCCATTTGTTTTCTGTAATAAATCAGGACATAGTGCATTTTATCTTAATTTAATGTCATTTATTTACACTATAGATTACTTATGTTTATACAAAAATTAGTTTTTGTAATGTTCCTTTAACTAAACTGTAGAAGTTTATGTGATACAGTAGCCCTTTAAAAAAAAAAAAATCTTGGTTACTTGTCCCTGTCAGCCAATGAGCAGCTGTCCTACACCTTATTGGCTTACAGGAATTACCCATAGTTCTCATTTATTAAAAGGCACAAGCACTAATATAGTAATACTTTTAATAACAGCAAATCTGAGAAGAAAGTGGTAAAAAATAGTCTGTTTCTTTTGAAAAGGGCATTTGAAAAGTTACAATGTGCTCGCCGTGGTCTTTGGCAGATGCAAAGTGAGTTTTACAAAAACAATTTCTCACGGCTTTTGACACTGAAGAAAACAACAATTGCCAATTTCTGTGTAGAAAAAAAATACATTTCTTGATGGGGATTCAGTCGGTGAAAGCAACACAAGCAGGAGGCATCTTGAAGCAGGAATTGACCTTTCTATAGGAAAATAGAAGATATTTTCTGAATAAACACTACAGTTACATGTATTGAAAATAAATTATACACCTTAAAAGTGGGCTGATTTGAATAACAAGACCTGTTGAATGTCTTAAAGGACCTGTAAGTCATCGTGATCCTGGATTAAAATATCTCATTGTGTATTGAGCAAAAATAAGATTGTAATAAAGCAAAAAGAATGCTTAAATGGTCGTTATTAGTGTGGTAGGTTATATTAATCGTGACCTATAACTGTGGAAAGAGAAAGGGTTTAATATCCAAATTTTCTATAATGGCCTGAAATAAATGCATGTCTTAAAAAGTGTAAAAACAGTTTAAGGGGACTCTGGAAACCCGAAATTAGATTGTTTTTAGTTATTTTTCAAGAACCCGGAAAATTATCTATGTATTGGACTAGCCATTTGTTTCTAAAGTGAATTATTCTGTATTTGTATGCTCCAAAATATTAATTACCTGTTTTGTGCTAATTAGGGGCCTCATTAAATTGTCCAAGTTGTAGTTACTGTAGCCCGTAATGTAGCCCGCAAAAAATACTGCAATTGAATTTGACTCTTTTAGCTACTCGCAATCTATTTGCGGGTTACAGGCTGCCAAAATCGTAACTCCGACCCAGCAAAGCCTTTGATCTCTCAAGCCTGCAAATGTTACAATCGCTAATATCGCAAATCCCTATTAAATTGCTACAATTCCCCAAGCCTGCGACTATAGCAAACAATATTATAAATACTAGAAAGGTTTCACAAGGGGGTTAAACACCTGATCATAGCACTGCTTGTCTTTCTCGCTGAAGGCCAAAACAATGCCCCCAAAGGATATCATGCAGTTAGTTCCACACTCCCACCTTTATCATGCAAATTAGCCACAAAAATAATACTGAATATCTACTTTAGTGTAGCAAAAATGGCTAGTACAATGTATATACTTTGTTAAATGCTCTTTAAGATGAAACCAACTTGTTCTTAGGGTGAGTGTCACAGACAAGTCTTTACGTTCATAAACTTGTTTCATATATAAATTATATATATATATATATATATATATATATATATATATATATATATACCGTATTTTTTGCTCCATAAGATGCACCTGACCAATAGATACACCTAGTTTTTAGAGAAGAAAAACAAGAAAAAAATATTCTGAATTAAATGGTTCTGAATTAAATATGTATTTATTATATCTATCTGCCTTCCTCTAGTTTAATAAACAATTAATTAACAATTAATCTAAATATTACAATGGTCAGGGGAGATCTAAAAAGGTTGAACTTAATGGACTAAAATTATTTTTTCAACCTTTATTAATATATGTTTTCACACAGCTTGCTACGTTATGGCGTGACCGAATGCCTGGCGGTATAACCAGATGGGTAGGCTGGACTCGTTAGCCTTGGTTGGCAGCCAGCCTAGGAGAAGGAAAACTCTGATTTAAAACCCGGGCAGATGCAGCTCGTTAGCCCTGTAAGGCCCTCCATCTAGGAGAAGGACACTCCAATATATCATCTACGACTCGAAGACCTTACTGTCAACGTCCAAGCGTGTTAGGCCATGACAGATGAACCCTGAGTGTAAAGGATGGGACCAGTACTGTGCACAATGCATCTCACCTAAAAACTACATTGTGCAGGCCCAAGGGGGCACGTCTACATCAAGAACAATCAACATTTTAAAGCTCTGCAGCGATGGGAAAGGGGCGAGACGGCAGGTGGAAGATGTCACTGGAAGCTGCAGTCTCAATCCTGCATGCAGGCGGTTCAGGTGTATGGGTCGCCTGATGCTGACCCAAGAGACAACGGCATCATTTCTTCACCCTGAACGACCAAGCAGCCTTCTCTAGGGACAGCACTGATTGAAAAGGTGGCCTAAAGAAAGCTTGTCTCTACTTTACCCTAGCCGCGGTCAATGGGCATCTCCAAATGTGGTTGAAACTTAGTAAAAAAGAAAAGGCTCACACCTGCCTCACAGGGTGTACTTGGACTGAAACTCGCATGATGGAACATCAGTACTATGCTTGACACAACAGACAGCGGTCGCCCAGAACAACGCACTTCTCTAGTAGCCCATATGCTGGTAGACTATATTCTGGTGCACCAGCGAGACCTCCAAGATGTCCTGCTCACCTGAGTGATGCCCAGCACATAATGTAATATGGACCACCGTCTGGTGCTCTGCAAACTTCGACTCCACTTCAAACCTAAACCAAAGAGTAATGGAGCCCCAAAGAAGAAGTTACAGATTGGTAACCTCCAGTCAGCTGAAGTAAAGGGCACCTTCCAGGCGAATCTCCAGTCAAGACTAGAAGATCGCAGATGCTTCACGGATCCCTCCTTAGATGCTCTATCTCAAAACCAGCATCCTGCAGACTTCTGAAGAGGTCATAGGTTTCTCCACAAAGAAAAACAAAGACTGTTTTGACAAAAACAGTCCGTAGATCCATGAATTACTGTTGGAAAAGTGATCCGCCCATCAAGCGCATCTCGCTCAACCATCTTGCCCTAACAAGAAAGCAGCTTTTCGTCTTGTGTGCAACAACTTCCAACGAAAGCTTTGAGAAATTCAGAACCAGTGGTGGACCAACTTGTCTGAAAGAACTCAGCGTTGCTCAGATATCAGTGACTTCAGAGGGTTTTATGAAGCCCTAAAGGCCGTATATGGCCCTACACACCTGGATCAAAGCCCATTGCGCAGTGCAGATGGTCAAACACTCTTTACAGACAAGGCATTGATTCTGAACCGATGGCCTGATGACTTTCAGACTCTATTCTGTGCCAACCACATAGTTTCTGTCTCAGTGCTCCGTCGCATTCCACAACAAACGATGAAATCCCTACTCTCTAAGAGACTGTAAAAGCTATTGAGCAGCTAAAAAATGGTAAGGCTGCAGGAGCTGATAGGATCCCAGCTGAGATCAGGAAACATGGGGGCCCAGCACTTCAGGCTAAATTCCATGAGCTCTTTGTTTGCTGCTGGCGCCAAGGCAAACTGCCACAGGACCTTCGTGACGCAATCATCATCACCCTGTACAAGAAGAAGGAAGAAAAGTCAGACTGCTCCAATTACTGGGGGATAACTCAACAGAGCACCACTGACAGTTTTTGTTCTCAGCTGTTGTGCAGACTTCCCTTTTGTACGGTTCCGAGTCTTGGGTTACCTACCCCCACCACCTACGACTTCTTGAGCGCTTTCATCAACGCTGCCTCCGCAGCATCCTCAACATTCACTGGAATGACCACATCCCCAACACTGTCCTAGAACAGGCAGGAATCACCGGCATTGAGGCCATACTCTTGAAGAAGCAGTTACGCTTGGCAGGACACATCTCTAGGATGGAGGATGATCGACTTCCAAAAATGTCACTATATGGTGAGCTCACCACTGGCAATCATGACAGAGGAGGGCCAAAGAAGAGGTACAAGGACTCAGTCCATCGTCGATGGTCCGCCTTAGCTTCAGACCGAAATGCATGGTACCATTATCCAGGCTGTCTCCTATTTCGAGACCACACGCAGGTCTAGTCTTGAGGACAAAAGAAAACGTAGAAGAAATGGTGTCACTACAGCACCCATTCAAGAACAAACCTTCCTGTGCAACCACTGTGGTTGAGTCTGCCTGTCCCCCATTGGCCACCTCAGCCACCTAGGTGTGGATACCCCTCTTAAATCTTTGTTCGCGAAGCCAAGCCTATCTATCAGCCTTATTAAATTGCGATTCAGTAAATTTAAAAGGGCTCTATTTAGGCACAGAGCATATTTTTTTACAGAAGAAGGTCTTCACTAACTAAAAACTTTTGTAAAAAAAAATATGCTGGGTGCTTAAATAGAGCCCTATTAAATTTACTGAATCACAATTTAATAAGACTATATATATATATATATATATATATATATATATATATATATATATATATTTGTATACATTGATATAACCAAGTTGGGATTATGGAAGGGCGCCTCTCTTGCACACCTATTCCTCGGGCGGGGGCCCACTTTAGCCTTCTTAAGCACTTGGTGTCATCCTCTCTCTTGCACTCAGTCCATTTCTGAGTCTTTGCCTGGAGGTAGTTGCTCAGCACTCTCTTGCCTTTGGCTTTGCTAGTTGCTTTGACCTTTTGCTTATATGTCCATGAGGGCATTTACATTGCTAGAGAGCAATGGTACCAGAAGAAAATCATTCACTGATTTTGTCCTATATCTGCTAAGCAATGTAAGGTTTTCAGCTCTCACCATCACTTGGCTTTCAAGCCTCTGGCTTTACATAAGTCTTAAATCAGCCTTTGCTCGGCACTACCTCAATCATTTTTGGCTGCAGCAGTGTCTTTGGCCATGCCCAAGGACAACTTCTTTCACTGTCACGTGGCTTTCAACAAGCTCTCATCATAGATTCGTCCCATATCTGCTAAACCGAGTCTTTGCCTAAGTTTCAAGGTATCTCTTCTGGCTTTCGCTAAGTACCTCATTGCTGATTTCTGCCCCAACCAACCTCCTTACTACGCCCAAGGAACATCCGGCCCTCCATGCAGGGAAAATGTTTGGTAGCAACCGGTCACATTTCAGCCAGGGAAGTAATTGGAAGTCTTTATCGTGCTCCTCTGACCACTCGTGGACAATTCGGGCCATATAACATGTTGCATTGTTCTACTGGAAAATCCCATTCGCTCCAGGTAAGACAGATAACATGTATGGTTGTACTTGATCTGCAAGGATGGATAGATAACTCAGTCTGTTGAGTGTGCCTTTCAGAGGTATGAATGGACCCAGACAATGCCAAGAAAACATTCCCCAGACAATAGTACAGCCACCACCAGATTGTGTTCTTCCAACACTGGTTTCAGAGTTTGTTCTCTGAGGTTTCTCACCTGACACGCCAACGTCTGTCCAGTCGATGGAGCAGAAAACGTGACTCATCAGAGCAGGAAGCCTTTTGCCAATCAGAAGAGGTCTAATTTGAATACTGTCCTGCAAATTGAAGCCGTTTCATCATGATGAGCCCTCGTCAGCATCAGTACAGTGACCAGCCGTTTGCTTCGGAGCACCATACGCAACATGGTTGGCTGTACTGTCGTTTTAGACACACGTCTGGTAGCCCCCCTGGTTTGTTTGGATGGTGAGTTGCTCAACTGCAGCATGTTGGTTGGCCCTCACATACGATCGCAGTCGACATTCACCTCTGACATCAAATGCACGTGGTGCTCCATAGTTTTAATGCCGTTTATTCACATTGGTGTGGTTTGTCCAGTCACAGTTCACTTTAATCACAGCAGCATGCGAACAGTTCACAAACTGCGCTGTTTCAGAAATACTGTCACCATTGGCCCGAAAATCAATGTTCATTCCTTTTTCAAAGTCGAATAAATTGCACGTTTTTCCCAAGGCAGCGATGCTTGACATGTTTGCAGAATGCCTACACGTCGCCTTTTATAACCACCAAGCCAGCTCACTACGCATGCCGCATTTCATTGGCTAAGCACTACTGACATCAAAAGTAGGCGGTGGTCATAATAATGTGACTCACCCCCTTTATATACTATTTTAAATTATTTTTTATATTATACTATTTAGTTTTCTGTCAGTTTCTTCTAGTAAATCTATAAAAAAATTAAATACCTAAGTAGCAAATTTAATCAGCTATACATTCAAAAACTCCATTATAGCATTGGATTCGGGGGACCATTTCTCCAGCAGATACAGATCTTTAGATTGTAACAAGGTACTAAATGCTGAATACGCTAAGGGACGGTGGTTGTAAAGTCTGTACGGTTTACATTTATCTCAGAATGTCAGGTTTTGTAATATAAATGTATTAGATCGTAAACACCGTCTTACAATACAGGATTAGATAATATAAAAGATAATCAATTTTTGATATTTTATTATCCAAATCTTGAATTAGCAGGGAGGCATTCATATTTTCATATGTATAACAAGGTTTTGTATTCAATGGATGAAATGTACGTCTTTTTACTGTCATATCTATATTTTTTACAATCATGGTATTCTAATAGTTACTGGAGAAAAGATAAAAAGAAAATTTAGATACTTACATATAAATATATCAATTTATTACAATCATTAAAAAATATTTTATTTCATCATAATTATTCTTGGATCCCTGGTGTTTATACATGTGATTTATTCACAATCGTTATATGGCTAAGAAGATATTGATAGCTATAAAGGATTAACGACTAGAAATATTGTGACAGTGATTCATGTCACTCTGCGGAAAAGATAATCCCAGCCAAACAGAGGATAATATTAAAAACGATATCCAATGTAATTTTTCTGATATAAAAATGTAATAAATGTAATTAAAACACCCACTTAGCAAGGTAATGATTATCCTGCAAGCTCAGCTTCAACAATATATGGGAACTACCAGACTACCAGATGTACAAGTGTGCAAGTCAGGTTCCGCAGAGGAAGAGGCCAGTGGCGGAGCTAGTGCATGAATGCCCCCCGGTGCAAAGAAAAATATTGATCCCCCACCGCCCCCAAATTAATTTTTTTTTGCACTTCCTGGCCCCCCTCCAGCATCAACTCACACCATATGTGTGTATATATATATATATATATATATATATATATATATATATATATATATATATATATATATATATAGTTATACAGTGGTACATTGGTTCTCATCCTTAATCTGTTCCAAACAGGTTGTGTTTCTTACAAACACAGACTGAATATTGCCACTTATAGGCACAGACTGCACATTGGCTCTTACAGACACAGACTGCAGATTGGCTCTTAAAGGCAGATGATACAAATTGTTTTTTACAGACTCAGACTACAGATTGGCTCTTGCAGACATGGACTGCAGATTGACACTTACAGGTACAGGCTGCACATGGGCTCATATAGGCACAGGCTGCAGATTGGCTCTTACAGGCACTGGATGCACATTAGATCTTACAGGCACAGAATGTACATTGGCTCTTACAGATACAGGATGCAAATTGGCACTTACACAGGCTGCACATTGGCTCTTACAGATGCAGGATGCACATAGGCAATTACACAGGTTGCACATTGGCTCCTAAGACACAGGCTGCACATTGGCTCTTACAGATATTGAATACAGATTGGCTCTTACAATGGCTGCATATTGGCTCTTACATATATAGGATGCAAACTGTCTCTTACACTGGCTGCACATTGGCTCTTACATATATAGGATGCAGATTGGCTCTTACACTGGCTGCACTTGGGCTCCTCCAGATATAGGATGTAAATTGGCTCTAACACTAGCTGCATTTGGACTCTCAGGCACATGCTGCACTACCCAGGGCGGCAGCGGGGGAGCACCCTGAAGGGTCGCGGGAGCCGCAAGAGGGCCACAGTGGCCGCTAAGGGGTCCGGGGGGAGGGGGGGCATGGCAGTGTTAACAATATTGTACTATCAATAAAAGTCTGCATAGTTAAACCTGTGGATATCCCAGTAGTAACATAAGGATGTGAGAGCTGGCCTATAAAGAAGGCTGAGCGCTGTAGAATTGACACCTTTGAGTTGTGGTGTTGGAGAAGACTGTTTGGGGTCCCTTGGACTGCCAGACAATCAAATCAATAAATACTACAGGAAATCAAGACAAACTGTTCACTAGAAGGTTTTATCATGAGGCTAAAGCTTAAATATTTTGGCCATTTCAGCACAAGGCAAGATTCCATAGAGAAGATGCTGAGATTGAAGGTTTTAAAACACATAAAGAAGGGGACAGCAGAGGTGGAGATGGCCAGATGAGGTCATTGAAGCACTGAGCATGAGCTTGAGGGAGCTTAGAGGGGAAATGACTTACAGAAGTGCCTGGAGTGCTGTGGTCCATATGGATACAAATGAACGAACAAACAACAAGAGCTTCCAATTTTATAATTTAGGGCCACTTTTATTTGAAATATTAATCTTGCAAACATGAACTGATTGTATTATTCATTGTTTGTTAAATTATAAATCTATGTAAGATGCATTCACTCATCCTGTGGTTACGTATAAATGTTGGTATGCACTATATATGGTTAACTTACTGTATCAGATGGCACTGCTTGACTGTCCTGTTCTTCCTCCACCTTCACTGTGAGAGAGGGTTGCTGTGGGAGAGTGGTGAATGCTGCCAGGCAGGAAACTGCAGGTGGTGGAGCCAGTGGAGTACCAATAGGAGAAGGTGGTTGTTCCTTCCATGCATTATACTCCACAGCATTTTGTGGACCAGCACCTGCGACTCTAGCACTGGCAGCTTCTCCAGCCATATTCCTCTTTACAATGGCCTGGTAGTCATTATAGCAGTGCTTAACACTCTTCACATCCCTGACATGAACTCCCACAGTGCTGACCTCTGCTACCACCACCCTTTACATCCTTGTCATCTGATCAGCCCTGGCCTCCGCCTATATGGAGGATATACAACTGGTCCTGGATTGCATTTAGGATTACCATAAATTCCTCCTGCATGTAATTGGGGGGGGGGGGGTGCTTTTTGTCATCATCATGGCCATCTGGCTGTGCCTGGAGATCTCCTCATTGCATTAGCCATGAAGTATGAGGCTCATCCCTCACTTCTCCCCCACAATCAACAGAGACCTGCCCCATTGTCCCTAGGCCATGTGTTCCTATTTTAGGGGCATGTGGACCTTCTCCTCTCCCCTAACCTCACCTCTCTTGACCTCTTTTCCTTTTCCTTCCTCCTCTCCCTGCCTCCGCTACTATCCAGCTCTCTCCTCCTTTCCGACTCTCTACTCTTCTCCGCTCATTGCGGGGCTTGCGATGAGCGACGAAGGCGCTCATTGCGAGGCCTGCAACCAACAGGACTGAGAACCTTGCATTTTGTGGCAAACAGCATTGCTAGCTTTCACATTTTCACAAGTCGCTAGTAATAAATGATCTTGCGAACATGCACTATCTCTGCCAACTCACCTGAATAATACTTTGTCAATACTCTTTTACTAGCACAACACTATAACCACCACTCCTGGTACCTGTGGGTTAGCTTAGGTAGTACAACACAGTCAATGTTTCAGGGGGGAAACAGACAATGTTGCAATGTTTTCTGTTCTATAACTTTACTGAGGTTGCTACGGGTTGCTTCTTTGCTCCACTTCATAGTGGTTGCTACTTACCAAGTGTACTCTGAGGCTAGTTTTCCTAATGTATAACCCCCCAAACGTTTTCCAAATGTACAACTCCCCACCCCTCCCAATGGCTACATGTATGTAAGCCATATAAAAGTTAACCTACATGACAGCTTGGTGGGAGATCCTACCGGAGCCATGTAATTGATGTCTATGTAGAAATAGTGAGGCCAAAGTAGTCTTTTAAAGACTGTATTAATTTAATTTAATTTTACCCATTATTAATTCAAGTTATTCACAAGAGCATACTATAAATATGAAACTTTAAAGGAACACTGTAGATTGGGAATATCTTCTTATATTTTTGAAGTTTGTAACAAATTAACAACTTTACTTGTTGCTTAAGCCGTGAGCATACAAGTATTTGTATGTAAAATGTTTACCTTAGTAGACACTAATTGTGCCTGATACATGGCATGTTTATCTTCCACAATCCCTGCTAGCTAACTGAATTGCTGTGTTCTTTTATTTTTTATTATCAATTCAATAGTGGAAGCAGAAGGAGGGAGGAGGCAAGGGGATTTGTTCATTTATTGGTGACTTCAAATAAGCAAAAGCCTTGCTCATGCTGCTCTGTAACTTATGATTATCATGTCAGTTTCTATTCACTAGCAAAGTTTGTTAAAATGAAGATTTTTTTTCAGAAAATGGATGGATAGATAGATAGATAGATAGATAGATAGATAGATAGATAGAGCATGGATAGATAGATAGAGCATGAGATAGATAGATAGAGCATGAGATAGATAGATAGATAGATAGATAGATAGATAGATCATGAGATAGATAGATAGATAGATCATGAGATAGATAGATAGATAGATAGCGCATGAGATAGATAGATAGATAGATAGATAGATAGATAGATAGATAGATAGATAGATAGATAGAGCATGAGATAGATAGATAGATAGATAGATAGATAGATCATGAGATAGATAGATAGATAGATAGATAGCGCATGAGATAGATAGATAGATAGATAGATAGATAGATAGATAGAGCATGAGATAGATAGATAGAGCATGAGATAGATAGATAGAGCATAAGATAGATAGATAGATAGATAGATAGATAGATAGATAGATAGATAGATAGAGCATGATATAGATAGATAGAGCATAAGATAGATAGATAGATAGATAGATAGATAGATAGAGCATGAAATAGATAGATAGATAGATAGATAGATAGAGCATGAGATAGATAGATAGATAGATAGATAGATAGATAGATAGATAGATAGAGCATGAGATAGATAGATAGATAGATAGATAGATAGATAGATAGATAGATAGATAGATAGATAGAGCACGAGATAGATAGATAGAGCATGAGATAGATAGATAGATAGATAGATAGATAGAGCATGAGATAGATAGATAGATAGATAGACATATTTCCTGCTGAGAATTCCAATAAATAAAAAATGATATGTATATATATATATATATACAAATCATGGGTTTACAGTGTTTTTTCTGGTCCGAATAGCAGCAGAAATATTAAACACAATGTGCTTTCCAAAGCATTGCCAGGGCTCTTATCAATCAATTTAGCCCGGCTCATTCAATGTAGCAGTGCTGATAGGTTGCCTCAGTATATGGACACTTACTTGATGCACATGTTTTAATAGAATGAGTCTCTATTTCATGTATTCGAAAACAAGTTTTATTGTATTAAACTGCCACATCGGAGCTGGAGAAGATCTAATCTGACAAAATGTGCTGAAAACAAAAATAGGGAATAATAAAATTACTTACATGCTGGTAATCTCTCACTGCCAGGACGGCTACAAGCGAGCATTGATTTGTCCGACGAGGCAGCAGCTTCATGTACACATAAACAATACTATATCAAATATTACAGGCAGCTTAGGAAACATTGATTTTTGTTGAGGGAAAGCTGGAATTATGGGAGGCTACAAAAAGGAAAAGTTCTGTAGTTATTCAATAGCATAACAATCAAATTAATCAAGCTATTGTACAGATACCATTGACGTTGGAATTTACATGTTAACATAGATAAAATAGAGCAATAATAAAATGTGTTGAAAAAGTTGAATTCATAAAAAGTGTTGTATATTGCATGAAAAAATGCATACACCACATTTTATATGGCAAATCCTATGAGAATTTCCAGTCAAGATAATATAATGGCTATGGGTAACTATGGGTAATTGGAGAAGGTCTTAGCCCAAATGGGGGTATGCCATGTTCACCTTAGAAAGAAGCCCTTGATGATTGGGCAAACAACTATATAAAAAGGTGTACTGAAAAATAAAGTTTAATCTCTGTCTGGGACACATATGCATGATGTGTTTCATTTAGAGGGAAGACGTTTACTATTTTTTTAACCAGAAATCAATTTCTGCAATTTATCCTGGAATAAGGTAACTTGTCCTGAAACCGCCACTTTGTTTGAAAAATCGGCAACTTGTCCTAGCCTCAAGTTAAGCTGTCCTGTGTGTGGGAACCTACACAACCTATAGGTAGAATTAACCTTTTCAAGGCCAACAAAGAGAGGATTGTAAATAAAAAAGAATGGTCATATTATATGCATTTAATTCCATTTTAAATTGTTTTAATAACAAGCAACTGCAAAAAATATACTTATTTTTACCTATATATTTAACATATAACATAATAATAATAAGCTGTGTCCCTCTAACACCTCTATGCAGTGAATGTATTATCAATTTCCATCTGCTGTTGTATCCAACCTTAGACATATATAATGCAATTCATATTTATTTTATGCAACAACAAAAAAAAGCCAGCGCAGCATCAGCTGAAGCGCTAAACTGGAATAAATTTAATTCCATTTTCATGTAAGTGGCTCCGCCCTAATTCCACTTATAGCTTTTTCCAAGTCTCAAGCGCAGCATGGAGGTATCATTGCAGCTTTATGACTGCGAAGCCAGGGATGAAACATGAAATTGATTTTCTATGCAATAATTCAGGGCTTTTGCATTTGTAATGCATAATACATAACCCCATGGCTTCCTATAAAAGACATAAGGCCATGTATTGTACACTTGTCAGCAGTATATAAAAATAAGTAATTATTATGAAGAGGCTGAAAGCAAGAAGGAACAAATAATGCTGTATGGGGAGAGAAGTGATTTTCTCTTTGCCTTCTGTAAACTAATGCAGCATAAAAAGGAATTGCTTGAAATAAAACCTCTTCGCTCTTAATGGAAAGCAATCAGGCAGGCAAGAGGGAGGGAGGGATTAGAGATTAGAGAGCAGGAGGATTGCAACCTGCCATGAACTCGAGGGCTTGATCTGGAGAGGCAGACGGGATAAAATACCAGTCGGCACTGCACCTTTCAGCAAGGGGTTAATCCCTGTTAGTCTTCAAAGACGAGCTTGGGAAAAACTTCACTAAGAACTTAAGCGGCTACCGTATATAAGTGGAGAGCAAAAAAGCCATGTGTAAAAAATCTTAAAGAACCACTGAAGTGTCTATGTAAAGTAAGAACTTATGAAAAAACCTGCCTGGACATTATGGCCCCATTATGCAAGCCCGTAATTACCTTCAAAAACTGAACCTTTGGCTGCGGGTTCCAAATGTTTTGCATATATAGATATATTCAATTGACTCAAACCCGCAATTGCATGCTCACAGCCCCAATACGCAAATCGTGAACCCGTAAGTAGCATTACAGGGCATGATCATGATCAATAAAGCAAGCCCGTAAGTTACAATTTAAACAGAGCCAATAGTAAATGAGACTGTCATCATTACATAAGTAAAAAATAGAGTTAAAACTACAATAAATTAGTGTTTAGAAGTCCGATATGCGATCGTAATCGCAATCCAGAAATGTAGAAATCAATATAAATCAATAAAGCAACTGTTCCATGATATGTATTAAGTACTGGATTCTTGGAATCCATATAACACAGAAATAAAACATAAAAAGTAATATTTTTTTTTATTGCAGATTTGCGAGCTTGAGACTGTCGTGCAATTAATTATAATGTCTTCCATCGCTTTACCAGTATTTTAAGTACAGTATTGTGTGTTTATTTGCTTTTGCAGTGTTATGAACAGATGTTTAACCCACTTGCGGGTCCTATCTAGTACGCATATAATTTTGCGACACATTTGACATTTACGGGTTTGACAGCTATTGTGGGCTTGTAGAATGGTTGTAATTGAATATCGATTTTAGGGGCTTGAAATATCGAAAGGAGTAGAAAAAAGGAGGTATGATTTTGACAACCGCCGGGATTTTGAGCCTGTAAGTCATAATTGGAACGCGAGTAGCTAAAAGTAGCCAATTGAATATCAGTAACATAATTGATTTTGCATTAATGGCCACAGGCATTTTGCCTTTATTCCTAACAGTATTAGATACATGGGAGGACCTGTTGATTATACTAATGTCTTTTTTCAGTTCTATTGAAACTGTTGAATCTGTTACGAATAAAATCACTAAAGCCAATTTATTAACAAGGTTAAAAGTTAAAAGCTATATTTATTTATTTTACATTTCTAAAAAAAATCTGAACATTCTGAAGCCAAACTATTCATAAGGGATATCATAAATATGTTACTTTAATAGTCCATTAACAATAAGACCTGACTGTAAAAAGACCAAAGTTTCTAATCATTTAGAAAAAAATCTTAATTCTACTTAAATTAAATTTCCTTTTAAAAGTATAGCCCTTTCCAGAAACGGTGAACGTCTCTCTCTGCACCTGTTCAACACACCATACAGTAAAGATTAATATCACTTTACTTTGGTTTGAGTTCTTCGGTGCCATCACAAGCATTCAAATATAAGTGTATGTATTATTACTAGCGGGGTGAGTGCTCCAATAACCAAATTAGCACAGTGTAGTGCAATGGTTCTCAAGAGCTGGTCCTAGGATCACTGTTGGTCTCTAAGATCTCATCTGCCAGTCATCAGGAAAAAAAAGGGATAAGGTGAGCCTAAAACGTTAAACATACCACTATTATCAGTCATAGTTATTGATAGATCATTGATGAATGTATCTGCAGTTGAAAAGGATACTGTTCCAATCCATGCAAAATTAGACTTTCTGGATCTCAAAGTTGACCCTATACACATTGGAAGGTAACCAGTTGGTCCCCAGAAACTGGTGTTTCACTAGCCACTGTTTCGAAACATACAAGTGATTGTGGACGAGAAAGGCAAAAGGATATGTGGGAGGGTAAAAGGGGGGAGAGAGGAGTGGAAAATGACTGATAGAAGAAAGATGAAATGAAACTGTGAAGAATAGAACAAGAGAGAGAGAGAATGGTGGGGAGAGAGAAGAAGTGGGAGGAGAGTCCAGGGGGAAGAAGAAGGTCATGGAGGAGGGAAAAGTCAAAAGGGGAATCAGTGTGGAAAGGGGTTACAAGAAACAAAAACTGGGGTGAAGGGCGATGCATGAAAGAGTGGAATGTTTTTGCTTCCCTTCTTTTGTTGACCTAGGTTTTGGCCTTACAAGCAACATTTTTAAGTTTTTTGGTGACATAAATAGTATGGAGCCAATAATTATTATCGTTTTTTGTAGTGCGCCAACATATTCCGTAGCGCTATAAATAAGTTACGTTACAGGCAATGACAAGTTCAAGATTCACACATTGAAATGAATGGAGGGCCCTATCTTTGAGCTTGGAATCCGCTGTCCATAGCGATTTCCCTAAAGCACCGCGCAGGATTGAAACTCGCAGACTTACAATCTAAAATCTAAATAAGACAATGATGTATACACACAGATTGAATGGGGGCATCTCTGTCCCTAACTTAACTACATATTACAATCATGTGATGGCGTTTAACTACTAATCTCTGGGCAGAGATAGAAAACTGTCTTCCAGAAAAAAATATTCAATGCATTAGGTGCATATACCTAAATACGATGACATCAGCCTCTTTACTGCTCATTCCTTAAAAAATTGGAATAGATTAAAATTTAAATTTCAGCTGACAACTCCGAAATCTCCCCTAACACCAATTATACATAACCTACATGTGTTGGGTCATTTGTACCGTAAGAAAGTGACTCAAT
The DNA here is from genome assembly GCA_027410445.1 of Discoglossus pictus. NCBI lineage: Eukaryota > Metazoa > Chordata > Amphibia > Anura > Alytidae > Discoglossus > Discoglossus pictus. The sequence goes on from JAPZIH010001171.1 coordinate 43,273, forward strand.
TTGGATTGGTAAAAATTGCACACATTATTACTTATTACTAATTGAGCAATGGGGAATTGAAAAACAAGCGTATTACTCACTTTATTGACTATTTTCCCAAAAACAGATGTATGTTGACCCCTTACTACATTTGAGGAAAAAAGTATATATAATACAAATACAGGAGAAACCTCCTCACTGCTTAAAATTAAAGATCACTGGGTATAAGATCTTATTATAACTATAGATGACAAGGAGTAGTTTGTAAGCCTACAATTTTCTAGCTATTGTTGTAGAAATTCCACCATTTTGGAGTCTTATCTTATAGTGATACACAGAATGTATATGGTTCCAAAAAAAGATACATCAAATACTTACTAACTAATGTCTAGTGTCAATCCTAAGGGTAATTTTTACACACTTGGGGCCCTATTCATTTGTCAAAATCTCAATTACTTGAGCCCGTAATGGTGCACGTAAATGTTACTGATATTCAATTGGTTAATTTAAACTACTCGCATTCAAATTGCGAGTTACAGGCTCAAAATCACTGCGGTTGTCAAAAATGTAACTCCAACCTATCTCCTCCTTTGATGTTTCAAGGCTGCAAATGTTACCAGTGCAAAAGAAGCAAAATCCATATTCAATTACAACAATTCAACAAGCCCGCAATTGCCTTCAAACCTGTAAATGGCAAATGTATCAAAAAATCCTACATGTACTAGATAGGACCCGTAAGTGGGTTAAACACCTGTTTGTAACATTGCAAAAGCAAATAAATACACAATTGCGGGTTAGTGACAATTAAATATGTCTACATGTTTAGAAAAAAATTGATCCACAGCCAAAAGTTCAGTTTAAAGGTAACTACGGGCTTGCAATTGAATAGGACCCATGGTGCCCATGCCCAGTTACCCAGAGAATTTAGAGAAAAATGGAAAGCGTGGTCAATGACATTTGCAACCCACAGGTAATATTTACCCCCCAATTGTGTTTATTGGAAATATTCCCTAAAGCTTTATAAGCTACAGGTAAAACAAACTTTTATCCACTATTTTTGGTATTATCAAAAAAGGACAACTTTTTCTTGTCACCTTATTATTAACAAAATTGCTGAAGTGACATATCTGGAAAATTTTACTTATTTTTTATAAAAAATGTTTGCTACTATATGACAAAAAATGGTCACCATAAATAGAAATAAATAAAACATGAATGACAGATTACTCAGGGGTCATACAGCTATGTAATATTTTTCTTCATATAAGATATTTGTCAGAAACTTATATTCATGTGCAACTTTCTCTCTTGTATTTCCTTAGTTTAATACATTTGTTTTGGTTATTTTACTATGTCAGCTTGGGTTGTATATGTTTTTTGTAAGAAAAACAAAAAATGAGGTCACAGACTGGAATCACATTCAAAATTGGAACTTTGTTATAAATGATTTATCAGATGACATATGTATTTGATGACACCTGATTCATGTATTACTATTGTTTTGAGATGTTATGGTCCATGTACAACATTGTCTTTTTCACTAAAAAATATATTTAAAAGAAAAACAAAAAACACTGAAGTCCCATATTTATAATCGAACATGATGAAAAGAAGGGAATTGATTGTGGAGAGGGGGTACAAGAAACTGGGGTGAAGGTAGAGAGGTGAAAGAGTGGAATGCTTTTGCTGCCCTTCTTTTGGTGACCTAGGCTTTGGCCTTTTGCTTTTTTTGAAAGTGCACCAAAGTAATTTTTTTTAAAAGTGTATAACCTTTTTATTTGGACTAATATCCCCAATAGTTGTTTTGACCTTTAAAAAACCACAGAAGTCCCATATTTATACTATGTTTGTTTTTTTAAGAACTTGATAATCTTGATAATGGGGAAAAGTTTGTTAGAAGGTAAAAAAGGAAAATGTACTTTCCATTACATGCAATTATTCTTTACTGTGAGCAGCAATTGATTTATTTGCTTTGTTCGTCGGTGATCATATTGTAAGTTGCGCTTATATGGATCCAAGGTCACTCCCACATGAGAAATCAGTTTATTAACAAACATATCCCCCCTAGTAATGCATAGTTGAATACAAAAAAGTTATTAAATGCTGTATTGGTTTATTTTTACTTTCTATAACTAGTTTTGGCAATTATAAAGTCATGGTAAGGGATAAAAGAGGGAATACAAATGTGGCATTAAATATCCATATTTCCTATAACTTTATAAGGGTTATTTATAAGGGTTAGTTTATCCTTACTTGATAAATAGACTCCTTAGAAACAAAGGGGGCTTGAGATGCTTTACCCTGCTTGATAAATACACCAAATGCTCTTGAAGAGATCGTATAAAAAAAATCATTTTTTCATAGACAGTAAAACTGGTAAATCACAGCAAAAAAAAAAACACTGAAAATTTGAAATATCTGACAAATACTGTACAAAAAAGATATTTACAGACACCAAGAGGGATCACGAGCGAGGGAGTCACATAAAAACATCATAAGATAATTTGCAGCTTCCATAAATGGCCATTAGTCCAGTAAACCAGAGACCCAGCAATAAACAAACATGTGTCTTATTAATGAGGCAACAGCAGGAACTGTGCCGCTGCAAAGGGGCAATTATACCCCCACATCAAATACCACGATCAATGGACAGCGAACAGCATTCATAAAGGGAGCAATGGAACGATGGAGGGAAATTAAATCATAATTACAATCTATGGCCAAGTAATATAAGATCTTTGTATCACGCAGTTATCATATTCTTATATAAATGCATATTGGCCGTGTAAAATCGATTCTTTATAGACATCCAGCTTATTTACCACTCCTTTGTCATGGGCTATATTAAAAAGTATTAGTTTTTTCCACTGCTTAGATGAGCTCTCTCCAGTCCCTATGCTATTATATTTTATTTGTAGAGTACAAGCAGATTGTATCGAGCCAGGGGTACAATAAACACATTAACAACATTTGACATACATTTAAAGACATTAAAAACAAGCCAAGAAAGCACATCTGTATATATAGATATATTGGCACAGAAGGAAAAGAGGGTCCCGCTCTTGTGAGAGATAATGATTTACAATCTCACTGACGTATACATCGATCTTTCAAGTTGGAAAATAGGCTTTATAGAATAACATATGGAGTTGCGGTCTGGTCTCGCTGGTATCTCACCTTAGAGATTGCAGCCCAGAATTATATTGTTCCATAATTAGACTATTTTGCCTGCATTGACAGTAGTATATTCACTAAGGGATATCCCAACTCCATTTCAGTTTGATCCATGTATTTACGATGCCCTTGTTGGACTATATAAACTAAGTTGAGTAATGTATATACAGAAAGGCAATAATCTCCAATTCCCATATTATTATGTTTCTCTTTTACATACAAAACAGGAATTTGATATTTATGGCAGGCAAAGTCTTACCTCTATATTATGCACATGTCTATAAAATAAACTATATATATATATAACTACAAGTCAAGATGACAGGGTAGAACATTCTTCCAATGCTCATGAGGAGAACACTTTGAGCAATGTGACACTAACTTCATCTAGATTTTCACTAATTTGAATAGAGTACATTGTAACTGTAGATAAGTCCCTTGGTCCATAACTAACTAATGATAGTGGTCTGTATGTAGTGTTAGGCTCACCTTATCTCTTTTTGATACTGATAACCAGCAGATAATGTTTTAGGGGCTGGCATTGCTGAACTATTTAGAAACAAAACATAATCTGGAAATGACAACACAATTTACTATTTTATTACTAGAATAAAATATAGGGGAGCTTGAGTATCATCTACAGTGGTATTGGTACAGCTATACTGCTTGAAACTCAAAAACTATTTAGACAAAGAAGGTTACAACTGAATCTAAAAAGTCTTCAACTCTTAATAATTTCCAAAAAAGTGACTCATAAATCCATAAAATCATTAAAAATGTTGATCCAATTGTAATATAATTACTTTTATTGCTATCGTTTGCAACAGCAGACATTAACAGAACAAAATAAATTTAAAAACAAAAAGTAAAAACAACAATTAATGCCTCAAGATAATATTATCCCCTCACTAATGATATATATATATATATACACACACAGTATCTCACAAAAGTGAGTACACCTATCACATTTTTGTAAATATTTTGTGTGTGCTTCGCCCTTTTTCCGGGCTTTATCAATGGTAAAAATGGTAATGCAATGTGTAATCTTATCATATATATACACAAACCTCTCCTAAAAGGCATTACCATTTTTACCATTGATAAATCCCTGAATAAGTGCGAAACGCGTCTGTTGGTACAGTTAGACACCTTTGTGACTTTTTTACCTTTGTTTATGTTTTATTTCATGTTGTAAACAGCAAGCAGTTTTATATTTATTTTTATTATTACTTTTATTGTTTCATTTACACCATATATTTTAAATGTTGAATGGACTTTCAGTACTATTTGCACTAGTCTGACCCTTAAAAGAACATCTAGCTCAGGATTAGAGATTTTGTCACCTACTCTGTTTTACACATTGGGACTGAGTTCCCCAGAGTGAGTTAAACTGGAGATGGGAACAAGACTAATTTCCTAAAGTGCAACTGTACAGGACTGGAGTGAAATCGAGAGAGAAAAGAATTTGATACTCCAATCAAAATACTACAACCTATGTGGACACACATAAGTATTGCCTTTTTTCTGGAGAAGTTCTTATAGACATTAATTATTGTTTTGGAGGATAATTGATTTTGGTTCATCTTTGGGACTGAGTATTTGTGATTCTTTACTATACATTTATTACACATTTTTCCAATGATTTATATCTATTATATCTCTTATATCTCTTATATACTTGTATTCATCACATGTACCATATGGTTTCTATATCATTGATTGAACAGATGTTCATTGGTTTAACAATATAATTCCCAGCATACATAGGTGCTATAGTGAGAGCAGGGTTTTCCTTTACGGGAGACTTAAGGTCTATATTTTGTTCTACATAAAGATGGCCTAGGCTATAAGAAGATTGCCAAGACCCTGAAACTGAACTGCAGCACGGTGGGCAAGACCATACAGTGGTTTCACAGGACAGGCTCCACTCAGAACAGGCCTCGCCATGGTCGACCAAAGAAGTTGAGTGCACATGCTCAGCATCATATCCAGAGGTTGTCTTTGGGAAATAGACAAATGAGTGCTGCCATTGCTGCAGAGGTTGAAGGGGTGGGGGGTCAGCCTGTTAGTGCTCTGACCATACGCCGCACACTGCATCAAATTGGTCTGCATGGCTGTCATCCCAGAACGAAGCCTCTTCTAAAGATGATGCACATGAAAGCCTGCAAACAGTTTGCTGAAGACAAGCAGATTAAGGACATGGATTACTGGAACCATGTCCTGTGGTTGGATAAGACCAAGATAAACGTATTTGGTTCTAATGTTGTCAAGCGTGTGTGGCGGCAACCAGGTGAGGAGTACAAAGACAAGTGTGTCTTGCCTATAGTTAAGCATGGTGGTGGGAGTGTCATGGTCTGGGCCTGCATAAGTGCTGCCGGCACCGGGAACAACAGATCATTGAGGGAACCATGTATGCCAATGTGTACTGTGACATACTGAAGCAGATCATGATCCCGTCCCTTCGAAGACTGGGCCACAGGGTAGTATTCCAACATGATAACGACCACAAACACACCTCCAAGATGACTACTGCCTTGCTAAAGAAGCTGAAGGGAAAGTGATGGAGTGGCCAAGCATGTCTCCAGACCTAAACCCTATTGAGCATCTGTGGGGCATCCTTAAATGGAAGGTGGGGGAGTGTAAGGTCTCTAACATCCACCAGCTCCGTGATGTTATCATGGAGGAGTGGAAGAGGACTCCAGTGGCAACATGTGAAGCTCTGGTGAACTCCATGCCCATGAGGGTTAAGGCAGTGCTGGAAAATAAGGGTAGCCACACAAAATGTGGACATTTCCACTTCGGGGTGTACTCACTTTTGTTGCCAATGGTTTAGACATTAATGGCTGTGTGTTGAGTTATTTTGAGGGGACAGCACATTTACACTGTTATACAGGCTGTACACTTACTACTTCATATTGTAGCAGAGGGGCATTTCTTCAGTGTTGTCACATGAAAAGATATAATAAAATATTAACAAAAATGTGAGGGGTGTACTGACTTTTGTGAGATACTGTATATATATAATGATTGATATACATTAATGAGATTATCTTCTGTATTTATCTATTGGTTTTATGTGTATATGGTATTTATATCAAGTGGGGGGACTGCACAAAGCAAGGTCTTCAGAAATAGTGTGCAGCAAGGTGTTTTATTGCGGTCAATGTTTCATCCCCAGTATATGGGCTTTCATCAAGACTTGACAACAATAAATCACCTTGCTGCTCACCATTTTTATAGACCTGCATTACGCTGTGAACCCCTCACCCCCCCCCCCCCCCCCCACCTCCAACAGATTTTTTATTTAATTAATATTATTTTTATTAACCTCTATTTGTAATGCACCAACATATTCAGTAGCACTGAACAGGGTAGATAAAGACAAAAAGAATCTTAACACATTACAAAGGAATGTAGGCCCCTGTTATTGAGTTTAAAGTCAAGCAAACAAAGTGATTTCTCTAAAGCACCCAACAAGACTGAAAACTTGCAAACTTAGGCCGCCATTCAATTGAGGTTTTGGGCGATCCGGTAGCCCATAAGTGAGGTCGCAAATTAATTTGCTATTCAATTGGTGTCTTTTTGCGGGCTACAAACAGTTTACGAGTTACGGCCTTGAAAAAATGGCGATGGTTAAATCCGTAACTTACAGCCTCCCGGAGCCTTTGAACTTTCACTTTTGCAAGAGTTAGAATGGCTAAAATCGCAAATCGCTACTCAATTGCTTAATTTCCCTAAGCCCGCAAATGTTTTCTCACACGTAAATGGCAAAAGAAGGAGAAAATCCTATGAGTGCTAGAGAGAACATGCAAGGGGATTAAACACCTATTCGCAGCATTGTAAAGGAAATAAAAGAATCAATGCTGCGCTGTAAATAACAACGAAAGTGATGAAAGACATTAGAATCAATTGCACAACAGTCTCAAGCTCTCAAATCCTCAGGAAATTGAATGTATTTTTATGCTTCATTTCGGGGCTAAATCGATCTTGGGAATCGATGAGTTAATAAATATCAGGCCACCCACATTGACTACAACAGTATTGGCATTCATTTTCATAATTCTTTATTTTGTGGGTTTTCGTGTCTGATCGCATATCGGACTCCCGAACCTAATTGAATAACATGTAACCTCCATGTTTTACTGAAGTAATAATGACAGTCTCATTTTCTATTGGCTGATTCGAAATAGGAGGTTACGGGCTTGCTTAATTATGTTCCTACCCTGAACTGCTACGAACAAGTGAATGGTTTACCATTTCGTCTTTGGGACCGTAACTTGCGGGCTTGAGCAATTGAATAGCATCTCAATCGGAGACGAACGTGAGCATGCAAAACACCCGCAGACATACAGCCTACAACGATTGAGTTGCGGGCTTGCAATTGAATGAGGCTCTTACAGTCTAGAGGGTATGGGTGAGGTATATGAGGGTGAGGTACAATATATTGCGAAAATTACAGCTATAGATGATATTATGAGATGATATTATGGTGTTACATCCAGGCTGATGAACATCATGAACTGTGGGTGCCAAACCATACCAATACTAGCCTAATTTCAAAGTATTGAAGGTGATGCTGTGACATAGAGTGTCACAACCCTGGAAGAACAGGGTCACCCCCAAATCTGCCTGCTTGCTGTTTTAGGAAGACCCCTGAGTCATCAGGGTTCTGGTAATCTCAGCACTTCTATCTTCTCCAGGCCAGTAACCAGCTCAGGACCTCAGTAACAAAGGACCAGGAACATTTGTAGATCCCTCCAGAGTGGGATAATACATTTTGTCTCTCTCTCTCTCTCTTATTTGTTCAAATGACAGCTACACCTTTTTTATGTATCAAACAGCATGGCAAACTTTAATAATTGACTCTTTTCATGACAGTTACAGATAACATCACTACATCTAAACACATGGAAATATCTCAACAGCACACTTATACAATATTACTACAGTACTATATAACATCACATAGTATTAACTATTGTCAGTATTAACAACCTTGTACTGTATTTATGCATATAATCAATACGTGTAATGTACAGTATTACTATTCTGGTGCAATGTTGATCTGGAGTATTACTGCCCTGTGTAGTATTGTGCTGTAATATTACTATCTTGTTTCAGTATAAGTATGCACCATCATTGTCCTGGTGTAGTATTAATGTAGTGTAGTATTACATTGGGACAGCATTAATTTGCAGTGGTATTTGTCATGAATCACCCAGGGGCCATATTGGATTTGGTGTGAACTATGCTGGGGCCATTTTGTGACTGGCAGCAGTGGCCATTTTGGGCTGGATTATCTTACACATGCTGTTGCCATGTGAAAGAACAAAAGGTTTGGGTTGTGGTGATAATATGTTAGTATTATATTGTATATTGTATTGTGGAGTGATAGCTATGTTTTAATTAGTCAACCCTCCCCCATTGTATAAACTCTCAGTCAGGAGTTGGCCATATGGTCTTTAACGTAAACACTTGAAGTGATAGCAAGGCCAGAACAAAGAGATTTGCCAGACAGCCAGGCACCTAGATAACAATGGGGGGGGCCTAGGAGCAAACAGTAAGTTTCCCCTGGGACCGCCTGGGTCAGAATGAACTAGTAGCCACGCCTGGGGAAGGCCCTGGGGGAGGAGACTAATAAGTTCCCACAAATTACTTCTGTGAGAATGGCCAGAGGGGAATGAGGGTTTGACTAAGAGTAGCCACTCCCTCCACTGTGTGTGTGTGTGTGAAATGTTTTAAATATGTGGTTCCAAAATAAAACGTGGTTCATAATTTTCATCAAGACGTGGTGTTTAGATGTATTATTTACCCGGGGACATATGCTTGCAGTAAGATTCGTCAGACTTACTGTCAATATTGCTCAGTCTAAACCAAGGGCTGAGACATGATGTTCCTGTAATCAAAACGGCTCCGGTCCAGAGTAACCCAAATCAAGTCAGCAGACCCCAGCCAGAGAGTGGGTCGTGACAATTGGTGGCACAGTGGTGGGGTACTCTGAGAAGGACCAGAAAATGGAGCAGATGGAACAGCAGTATGAGGACATGTCCAAGGAGGCAAGACGCAGGTTCAGTACAGCCAGGGAGTTTTGCCCCGGGGAGATAACGCTGGAAGAGGCAATTAAAGGACTGAACCTAATAAGGCAGCAAATACAGGAAGAACGTACAGGGGTGAGTGTCCAAGCTCAGCAAAGGCTTGGGGTCAACCCTGCAGAGATGCCAGTAAGAGTCAAACTGGCAAATCAGAATTTTAAACAGTCCCAGGATGATAAAGAAAGCATTGACGGATTTATCCAAGAGGACTACAGAGGAAGCGTTCTGCTAAATCAATGGATGGCATTCCTGCAATTATGGCATGGCCATGAGCTGGCAAGCTGGTTGGAGGAACTGGTAGAGAAAGAGATGGACTTGGAGGAACAGTATCTTGCCAGGGTAGAGTCCTTTGGTGGCCGGAGAGAGGATCTCTATTTTCGATTGGATCTACAATATGGGGTTGAGGAGATTCTGAATGGTGATCCGGAATGTGGCATGGGAACTGCAAGGAGACATAATAACTTGTTTGTTGAATGCTGCCGGGGTCTGGGACTGGAACCATGGTTCCCGGAGGCTCCTTTGCTAGAACCCCTGGTTCGGCAAGAGCAGCAACTGGAGGCTGAATATGTTCAATTGTGGGATGCGATACCCAAGAAGTATTTTGGCCCATCCGGATGGGAGGACGGCTCACCAGACCCTTACAACTCAGACGGTATGTACCAGAGTGAGTATGCTCACTGGAACTGGGGAGAGGCATTTCTAGACTGTAAACAAAGTGAGGAGTGGGAAGGGGTAAACACTGTTCCTTTGCCAACTCCTGGGGATGGAGAATGTTTGCCCCTAGAACATGCAGTAACTGTGTCAGGGCCTAGTCACCAGCCCCAAGAGCCAGAGACCCAGTGGAATGTTCCCTGGGTGGGGTCAGATAATCCATGTCTGCCCCCTGATACCCCAAGAGATTTAATCCCAGAGGAAGTGGGAACTGCTCACAAGCTAGGGCCAGATAAGTTAAGTCTGCCCTCAGAAGTTCTAGGCAAAGTGTGTTGGCCAGAACTGTTAATGGAGCCAGAGGCTCTGGATTATTATGTGATGGACGGTGGGAAGGGAGCCTTAGAGGCCAGGCTGGGTGGGAATGATGAGATTCCCCAGCCTGCATCAGATAACCACTGTCTGTACCCTGACACCCCAGGGGAGTTGTTCCCAGAGGTGCTAGTGAAGCACAGAGCCCAGGAGGGTTGTGTAAGAGACTGTGGGGAGGGAAAGGAATTGGTTTCTGGCTACAGGGAACCTGACCTCACACAGCAAGAGTGTGCCAGGGGCACAAAGAGCCAGGCCGGGGCAGCAAGCATGCCAGCTTTGGCAAAAGCATTATGGGTGCAGAGTGGCACCATGATAGAGGGTGTACAAAGTGGGGAGATACCCTGGATAACCATTGCCCAGGGGCCCACTGGAACAGACACCACTCCAAAGACCCAGTTCAACAGAAAGGACTGGGATAAAGTTGCTCAACCCCGGGCAATGGAGGAGTTCGGCACTTCAGCTGGATGGGAGCAGCATAGCCCCCCAGCCAAGTCAGAGGAGTGTAAGCACAGCTTGGGTGGGAGCAGCGTAGCTCCCCAAGCTGCAACGGAAACAGCTGGATCAGAGGAAGAAAGCCAAGAGGAGCTGTCCCCTTGCAATCCCATAGGCCCAGAGACTGTTCTAGAGATCCCAGCCCAGCTGTGGGGACTGGCTGGGGCGAACAGTGTTGCTATGGGACAGAAACTGTGGCCCACCTGTTGTACTCTGGGATACCAGATTATTGGGGAGGTACCCTGGACTATTTGGGTGGGTGTGAATGGGAAGAGCAACTTGCTCTATACAGTGGGAGCAAGGCCAAGGGCTGGGGGAGGTTTTTACTCTGCACCTTGGGACAGACAAGAACTGGCATAGCATACAGAGGGCCAAACCAGCACATTCATGACTATCAGCGTAGCTGGAAAAATCAGGGATGTTTCCTGCCACGCTTGGGGAGGTGTTGTCATGAATCACCCAGGGGCCATATTGGATTTGGTGTGAACTATGCTGGGGCCATTTTGTGACTGGCAGCAGTGGCCATTTTGGGCTGGATTATCTTACACATGCTGTTGCCATGTGAAAGAACAAAAGGTTTGGGTTGTGGTGATAATATGTTAGTATTATATTGTATATTGTATTGTGGAGTGATAGCTATGTTTTAATTAGTCAACCCTCCCCCATTGTATAAACTCTCAGTCAGGAGTTGGCCATATGGTCTTTAACGTAAACACTTGAAGTGATAGCAAGGCCAGAACAAAGAGATTTGCCAGACAGCCAGGCACCTAGATAACAATGGGGGGGCCTAGGAGCAAACAGTAAGTTTCCCCTGGGACCGCCTGGGTCAGAATGAACTAGTAGCCACGCCTGGGGAAGGCCCTGGGGGAGGAAACTAATAAGTTCCCACAAATTACTTCTGTGAGAATGGCCAGAGGGGAATGAGGGTTTGACTAAGAGTAGCCACTCCCTCCACTGTGTGTGTGTGTGAAATGTTTTAAATATGTGGTTCCAAAATAAAACGTGGTTCATAATTTTCATCAAGACGTGGTGTGTAGATGTATTATTTACCCGGGGACATATGCTTGCAGTAAGATTCGTCAGACTTACTGTCAATATTGCTCAGTCTAAACCAAGGGCTGAGACATGATGTTCCTGTAATC